>JAVTVY010014014.1:0-56721 GCA_036873755.1 Hanleya hanleyi
AGGAATCCCTGGGACGAAACTCACATTCTGTAATCGCGTAGTTTCGTAGGCGGGCTGCCATTGGCTATAACACCAAACAACACGTGTCGGAGCTGGGGTTGCCACATCTTCCTCTAAGAACTTCATTACCCAGGACGTCTTTCCACATGCCGTAGGGCCGCTCACCGTCATCGTGTAGGGATGCTCTACTGCACTTGCTGGACCTATAGCAGGACTCGGTGGTGTGGTTGTGTTTGCCTTGAATGTGCCTGATCATACTATCGCGACGAGAGAAGGTTCTCTGACAGAACGTACACGTACACGACATGTTGATCTGTCGACCAATACATAAGGACTGATGAGGGACACATGTTCATTCTTATATGTACAGACACCACCACCACACACTACCACACACACACACACACACACACACACACCACCACCACCACCACCACCACCACCGCCACCACCGGGCGTTGACGGGCGTCAACGCCCGGTGGTGGTGTGGTGGGAACTTCCGTGTGGCAGAGCTCTTGGATCGGAGCTCTTGGAGCTCAAAGCCTGTGGAGCTCAGATCTCGGAAGTGACATTTGCATACGACCTCTGTGAGGTCACTTCCGCTTCCGTTCACGTGACCGGAACTGACCTTTGACCCGGCGCGCGCGGTGTAAAGGTTTCCACCGCGTCAGTCATCAGTCCTTATCAGTCATCAGTCCTTGTCAGTCATCAGCCCTCATCAGTCCTTATGTATTGGTCGACAGATCAACATGTCGTGTACGTGTACGTTCTGTCAGAGAACCTTCTCTCGTCGCGATAGTATGATCAGGCACATTCAAGGCAAACACAACCAAGAGACACCACCGAGTCCCGCTATAGGTCCAGCAAGTGCAGTAGAGCATCCCTACACGATGACGGTGAGCGGCCCTACGGCATGTGGAAAGACGTCCTGGGTAATGAAGTTCTTAGAGGAAGGTGTGGCAACCCCAGCTCCGACACGTGTTGTTTGGTGTTATAGCCAATGGCAGCCCGCCTACGAAACTACGCGATTACAGAATGTGAGTTTCGTCCCAGGGATTCCTCATGACATAGACGAACCGTATTACTTTGACCCCGAGCAGACCAACGTGGTAGTGCTAGATGATCTGATGAGTGCGGCCAAGGACAATTCGAAAATCGCCGACCTATTCACCAAAGGGTCCCATCATCGCAATCTGTCCGTCATCTATTTGACCCAGAATCTCTTTCCTCAAGGGAAGGCGTCCAGAGATATTGCCTTGAACTGCCAATACTTTGTGTTGTTCTCCAACCCCATCGACAGAGCACAAATTCGTGTGTTTGGTAGTCGAATTTATCCTCAGAACATCGACCATTTCATGCAGGCGTTTCAAGAAGCGACAAGTCGTCCGTACGGCTACCTGTTCGTAGATTTAAAAGCCCATACCCCCGAAGATCGCCGGCTGACGACCCACCTGCTACCCGGCGAGGAATCACCACAGCCCCTACACCATCCACCGAGTCCACATTTGGTGAAGCAGCAACCCACCCCCGTACAGCGGGCCTTCTTCATATCACCAGTCCCGGAATATCACCCAACCGTGAAGGCCCAACCCGAGGTTGAAGAACATAATGTGAACTCGAGGCTATGGAAGGATTTGTTCAAAGAAAGTATGGACGCCGAGATGGGCGAGATTTTGGAGGCCACAGGAAACAAGTTTCAACGCAAAGGGTATTCGAAAGAGGAAGCTGCAATTTTAGCCCATAACAGATTGGCACCCAGACTACGACGGGCTTTACGTCAGCAGTATGTCGACTTACTGACCCATATGAAATTGTTGGATAAGGATCCAGTCCATATGGAAATTGAAAGAACAGCGTCGATGTTGAAAACCTCGGGCATGAACTGGAAAGCGGCGTATGTCAGAGCAATAGCACAAAAGAAACATTTGTTCGAACGCATCATTAAACGTCGTTAAAGCGTTAAGAAAGTGTGTTAAAGCGTTGAGACGAGCGTTAAGGCGTAACGACGGGCGTTGACGGGCGTCACTGCATTTCGATGAATTGATGTCAATTCCATGAAATCAGAGCTTCTGAGCTAATTCACCAGGGCGTTGAAGCGTTGAGCTAAGCGTTGATGACCGTTACTGTCTATAAAAGCGAGCGTATTCCCAAAACACGCACAGTCGACGTTCAACCGTCAACATGGCTTATACTTGTTCTGAGTGTGAACGCACGTTCACCAGACATTACGATATGATGCGACACCAGAAAAATATACATGGGATTGAAGACGCCGAGGAGCCCGTTGAGGCAGATACTGATACAGAGATTGATGAGAGTGCATCGACTGATACCGAATCCAAGATTGCTGACAGTATATCTACTGATATGGAGAGCTTGACCTCAGAGAGTCAGCCTACATCCCAGGAAAGTGAGGCAGAACCTACCTTCTGGGATCGTATTGTGACAGCAGCTATCAATACTCACGCTGAAGCGATCGAGGACGCCGGAGAGGATAATTTACAACAGACGTACACCCAAATGCGCTCCCGCATCAGGAAAACAGCCATGGCGATCTATGAACAGTATACCTTACTACCGCTTGAAATGAAAGGCGACCCCACGCACAGGTCCATCATGAAGACCAAGCGTCACTTGGAAGAGGCTATGGGGCTACCACCCACAGAGGCCCTGGAAAATGCGATCAGAATGCGCAAACAACTGTTTCAGGACATGCTGCCCGAAGAATATCCAGGCCTGTCCGACGATGATTAGAATAAACGGTTCAGAATGAACATGACCGAAGAAGGAACTCTCTGAAATGGCGACTTCTGATTGGACAAGAATACATCTAACGGACAGGAACGAATAGGACAGATGCAAATGGCGGTCTCTGATTGGACAAGAGTCTTTCTTGAATTGTAAACATACCCAACGCGGCTCCCCCAGCGTGGGTATGTTATGATGGAGGGGAAAATAAACTATATGAAAAAAAACTTGTTGTTGTTGTTGTTCCCTCATGTGTCATCCTTGTTGTTGTTGTTTTCTCTCTCCGGTCTATATCATGGCGTCAAGGCGCTAGCGGGACCCATACAGGGTCCAGTTTTCGACACTAGGTGACCACATCCCGAAGAAATGGCCAGTTTTCGACACCGGATGTGCCGCCATCTTGAACATACGTGCCGCCATCTTGGATATGGCCCATAATGCACCGGGTCAAAATACTCGCTTCTGATTGGCTGAGAGCTCTGTGACGGATTTGAAATACTCGCTTCTGATTGGACGAGAGCTCCGCATTGCGTCTGCGCATGCGCAGAATGATATTCCTACCGCACACCCAACCCATCAGATGCCCCTTCACGAATGCTTCACTTTGATACCTCACTCGACCCCATTGGACCATTAGAGGCTCCCCTAGCTCCAAAACGGCTAGTTTCATATCCTTTGACCACCGCGCATGCGCAGAATGCCGATATTCCAACCCCACACCCAGCCCACTTTGATACCTCACTCGATCCCATTGGACCATTTGTGGCTCCCCTAGCTCCAACACGGCTATTTCCATACCCTTCGGCCACCGCGCATGCGCAGAATGCCGATACTTCAACCCCACACCCAGCCCATCAGAGGCTCCCTCACCTAGGCTTCACTTTAATACCTCACTCGATCCCATTGGACCATCAGGGGCTCCCCTAGCTCCAACACGGCTATTTCCATACCCTTGGGCCACCGCTATTTCAACCCCACTAGTCCAGTCAGATGCCCCTTCACATAGGCTTCACTTTGATACCTCATACGACCCCATTGCACCATTATTGGCTTCGCTAGCTCCCAACACGGCTATTTCCATACCCTTGGGCCACCGCGCATGCGCAGAATGACGCTATTTCAAATCCGCTAGTCCAGTCAGATGCCCCTTCACCTAAGCTTCACTTTGATACCTCACTCGACCCCACTGGACCAGTAGTAACTCCCCTAGCTCCCAACACGGCTATTTCCATACCCTTGGGCCACCGCGCATGCGCAGAATGGTGACAACGCCCAAGCCGCCAGTCCAGTCAGATGCCCCTTCACATAAGCTTCACTTTAATACCTCACTCGATCCCATTGGACCATCAGGGGCTCCCCTAGCTCCAAAACGGCTATTTCCATACCCTTCGGCCACCGCGCATGCGCAGAATGGCGATATTTCAATCCCACACCCAGCCCATTAGATGCCCCTTCACCTAAGCTTCACTTTGATACCTCACTCGTCCCCATTGGTCCATTAGTGGCTCCCCTAGCTCCAACACGGCTATTTCCACACGGTTGGTCCACACGAGTTGTCTCCCTTGCGTCAGTGTGTGCAGATGGCGCTACTGTCGACGCCGTGATATGGAAAGGGCATCCCCACACCATCCTGGAGCCGCCATTTTGTTTGTTGTTTTCTTGCGGAGATACACGGGACAATAAACGCTCGACCCTAGGGTGGTACAGATGCAAGACTGATCCTATTAACATGGTACAACACCTATAGATTATGTTTATTACTAGGACGTCAGCGAAATACTAGTACCCATCCTCCGTATGGCATTTATTCTGTGAAAACACCCATGACATGCCTGAACAATGAAATCAGCCCACAGACCCCCACACCCACCCCATCAGATGCCCCTTCACGAATGCTTCACTTTGGTACCTTACTCGACCCCATTGGACCATGCAGCGTATTTCCAGTCTGGGGACTACTTTTTCTCCGCGGAAGCTTTCTTCCGCGACCGAATCACCGCCAAAACCGCATCACCGCGGATGAATACATGGAACTATTTTTGACCTGGAAAAATTGGAACTCTCCTGTGCTGGAGGTAGCTTTTTGGTCAATTTGAAATACTCGCTTCTGATTGGACGAGAGCTCTGTGACGGATTTGAAATACTCGCTTCTGATTGGACGAGAGCTCCACACTTGCTCCACAAATTTGCATAAAAGAGCGGGAATTTGCTGTTTACCTACTACTGCCGCATGGTCATGTTGTTCAATATGTCTGTATGAACAGCTACAATCAAAGCGTGGTTGAGATGCAAATCATCACAGGATTCACTTTTGGTTTTTGTGATGTTTTAGAAATAAGCAGTCAGTATATTTATCTGTGATATCATATGACTTCTTGTCTGTACACCGGCATCGTTTTTCCCTACCCTTTTAATGTTGCGTCTAATTACGCGTCTTTGGACTGTGCATCTAGCGTGAGGCACAAATCAAATTGAAATATATATGTTTAAAGAATGTTAGTATCATTCCTTACACTGTAAAAAATCAGGCGGCGACGTCTTCTGAGTGTTCAAGATTGAATACGCGTGTTAAAGTTATGAACACTTATGTTAGTGTTTAGAATGCTATTGTTCAAATTTTGAATGCTTGTGTTAAAATAATGAACAGATGTGTTCATAGTGCGTTCAGCATTCCGTTACCTGCGTTGATGGTTTGAATGCGAAAGTTCAAAATTAAACATGGAAGTTAACAATTTGAACACAATTACGCGTTCAATAAGTGTTACAATTTAGGCGTTCAATAATTGAACAACTCAGATTACAGTGTAATAATATAAGAAATGTTGCACGTGTGCCGTATGATAATCTATTGAACCAAACGCAACTAGGTTTGCTGTGTGGATTCCTCGAGGATGCACTACACTGATAGAATAATATGGTAGATTGGAACGATATACAAGAGGTGGGAAAAATTGACGACGTATGGCGACGAAAAAGCAACCTTATGACTCCACAGGAAAGAATTCGTCGGACCCCCAACGTTCAGACTCGAGGATACGAAGGAAGTTCGGACGTAGCCTTAGTATCTCAGCCGCGCTTTTATTGCAGCTGTTCATGTGGAGACTTCGAAGTACCAACACGGCCCCTAGCACCGGCATAAGCGGAATTAGATACGCTAGCTCGGGAGCTGTGATGACAGCTGACCATACACTACGTGGTACAGATGTGACAGACTTTGGATGATCTGGTCTGAACGACCGTCACCATGCATCATGATTCATCGTGGTCGTTTTGACCACATCACCCATGGCCGCTCACATCTGTACCATGGAATGTATGGTCAAGCCGACCGTATTCGTAAGACAGTGTAATACCCATGACGTTGACCAAATGTTTAAGGTGACTGAAATAATTGAATAGTCTTTGCAATATATCTAGAAATATCAACCTATTCGACATATAAATCCTCGTTCATGTAATACATGTGATGCTTACCTGAAAGATTCTGCTAACCTTGACTTAAACTTTAGGTCCAGGGGAATAAAATTATCAGACTAAATCATATGTTGCAATTATTGAACGTAAAACTGAACATAATTTGCTTTTTGGAGGATCCATAACTTCATTCTTGACCATAAAATGTTTCCTATACATGTATCTCTGACTTCCGTATGTTTATCAGCGGTGCAGTATTTGTGAAAACGCGAGAGATCCCTATATCTCTAATGCAGATTAAAGAAAATAACCTTGTATTATTCTCCTAAGTTGGATCCAAGCAAAGTTCCCATGGAAAAGTTGGATCCAAGCAAAGTCACCATGGAAAAGTTGGATCCAAGCAAAGTCACCATGGAAAAGTTGGATCCAAGCAAAGTCACCATGGAAAAGTTGGATCCAAGCAAATTCACCATGGAAAAGTTGGATCCAAGCAAAGTCACCATGGAAAAGTTGAATCCAAGCAAAGTCACCGTGGAAGAGAAGAAGTATTCTTACGTTTCTCCTGTTGGAATACATGCGCTCAACAGACAGTCCACGATCTAATGGCAAGCCCGTGGAAGAGAATCGTAGGAAGGTAATGTCAGTTCCCATCTTGGGATCTCACCGTATACCTTTCCAAAAGACTAGCGTTGAACAAATAGGGGGCAATCTTCTCATGACAAAAACAAATGCCAGTCCCCAGTCCCTCTCGATCATTACAATAAACAGTCTATGTTCAAGGGAGAAAGATATCTGAATTCTAAGTCACAATGAAACATACCTGTGTTTCAAGAAAGACGTGATTGTAGGTCTGCAGACAATAATATTATCATGCCTGTATACCGTAGAACAAACAAGACTTTAATCAAACACTTATCCAATCATGGATACATACCATCGTTAAAAAATAGTGATATATCATCAATACCATGTGACATGTTCCTTTTCAAGAGCCCATGTGCTTATATGAATACATGAGTAGTGTGACTAACGTCACATGACCTGCGAAGTAAGGTTTGATATGATTTAAGTGTATCCCTTGACCTAATTCCATGGTCGTAGAAGGCATTGAGACGTGTTTTTGCCAATTCCGAGGTTTCTAGGTCACGTAATTAGGTCCGAAATAAGGGTCAGAAAGTACGTCACATTGACAATGACCCAATTAGGTCGTCACACTGAAATTGACCTAGTTAAGCGCATTTCCATGGTCTTTGGAGGCATTAGGACATGTTTTTGCCAATTTCGAGGTGTATAGGTCACCTAAGTAGGTCAAATTTTCATCAATGGTAGGTCGGCTCGGAACTTGCTGGTAACGGTCCTCTAATGCACGTTCATGCCAAAAATCAAGGTTCTAATGTCAACGGTTCTCCTTATTTTGCAGGAGAAAAAATTCGGATGGACTGAATGACTGACTGACTCACTCATTACCGGACAATTTCCAAACGAGAGTCTACTTCTTAGAAATTTAATTATAACTTACTAGCAGAATTTAACGTGAATGGCAAGAACCCATTGAACTCACCCCTAATTAGGAGTCAGAGACTCAATCCTGTTTGAGGAAACAGATTGTACTATCCACTATGTAATATGAACGGACAGGAAGTCTGACCTCGTACATGTATAACACCCTGGAATTAACTGTCAAATTTGTAATTGATTATTACCAATTCATAATGATTATCATATATATTTATTTATCCATAAAATATAGACGAGTCTAAATCTTCAAAACAGATCTCATCGCAGAGAATGGAATAGATTTGCGACAATTTAACGTTGTGCCAGGGTTAATCGTTCCACAATAAGTTCACAAAATCCGGCATCCTTGTGGCACTGTGAACTACCATAACATTGAAATTGTTAAAATTATAGTCGTAAAACAAGAAGAAGGGTATAAATCTTATAATTTAGAAGATTATTTTCAATATGACGTAAACTGGCAAAAGCTCCACAATTCATGTCTGACATCAGAAGCTCTCAAAAATGATTAGGAAGACTTCTGGTACTTTTACATAGTAGAGATCTAATTAGAATCCTCTGTGGCGAGAGTACAAATGAAATGTTGTGGGAAATACTTTATTACGTTTATTCATATTATTTACGTTTCATTCATGATTTTAAAATCATATGGATTAAGGATACTGATCAGCGATACGGACTTGATAGCTTGGGAATATCATGTTGTCTTGCTGTCATCACTGAAAACTGTTGACCGCTTCCCTCTTGCTGAAAATTAGCCTAGTTTTATGTACACTATGATTTATTCTCTCAATTTGGTGTTAATGCTATTATATGAATTAGGTCTTTGGATTATGGACGCGGAAATTCTTTAATGGACGACGGCTGAATGTTGGATGACGGACTACACGCTTGTATCATTATTCAAATCGCTATCTTGAATATGACGTGCATTATACAATTATGTGATTACACTGAAGGGAATTCCATTCTTTATCAAGCAGATAAAATCAATAGTCACTGAGGTCGAAGGCCGAGATCAATATTAATTTTCCCTGGTCTATAAAACCCAAGTGAAATTACCAAATTCTTTTATTATATGAAACAATCGAAACTGGTTTTCGATTTGAAATTAATGTATGTATTAATAGAAGGATTATTATTATTATTCCGAATATTCTTATCAAGGATATCTTCAAATCGAATCTTATCATGCACGCTGAAAACTGCTGTCAGTCGCACAACAGATGTTCGATGTGACGTCAGTCGCGTGATAGGTTTCCACAGTGACCGGTCAGTGAATATAATATATCTGGCCTGTAAATATAACATTCTGTGAGATCTCACGTGAAATTCTTTGGACCATTCAAATGGAGCAATCACTGCCATTCATATAATAATTATCAAATATTATCTTGTCACGAGGGCAGATGCATATATCCCTATAGTGCCCTCTGGGTGAGATAGTCTCCGAGATAGTCCCCGATGGTCGAGCACAAGGGCTGGTTCCCGAGAGAGTAGAAAAATAATTGATTTTGTATCATTTTAAGCATATCTTTTATTTTGGGTTATACGTATACATGATATAAAAACATTGAACGAGATCAGCCATTGGCGAGTCAATACGAGAAAAGTAAGCAGGAAAACGACTGGACTGGCGTCAGATATTTTAAAATATTCAGAATCAGCATAGGAATTTCGACATAGGCTTGAAATTATTACTTAGAACAAATGAAGGCATTTCATCGATCCCTCGGGCCGGTTGATCGACCGAGTGACGAGTGAGTGAGTAAATGAATATGATTTAACGTCGCTTTCAACCCTATTTCAGTCATATCGGTGACGATCGAGTTCCGAATCAGACATGGCGAAAATGATGCATGTTGAACATTGCCGAGAACTGCCATCAACCGGACAACGTATTTGTTCTACAAGAGCCTGATTTTATGCGCTTGAAAACAATAGCAACACAGACATTTATCTTTTAGATAACTGCACCATCATGCACTGTTTTCGTCCAGCCTGATACCCGCGGTCAGTTGTCGCCAAAATAACGCCATGCCGTCTGGATCGTCTGTCTTTGAGATGTAGGATTTACTGTGGAGAATTTCGAGAACTTCCGCCGGAAACTGATTGACTGGAATTGTCTCCATCAACACAACGAGCAGAGAATGTCTATCGCTGTATATACTCTCCATTCTGGCCATGTTAAATTCATACATGCACCATTTACTTTCCAAGAACTTTCTCGACAAGAGCACAACAGTTTTTCTGCTGTTCTGAATCGCGTTCATGATGTTATCGGCAATGTAGAATCCGGGTATGAAATCTCTCTTGTCGATACAGAGTTTCAGACCCGCCTCCGTCTCTAGCTTAGGTAACATCTCCAGTCGTACAAAATCACGATGAGAGTCTTCGTATGATATAAATGAATTGAAAGTGAAAGGCGGTTGGTCAATTCCATCCAGGCGTTCATATTCCGTCCTCTCCCGTATATGCACTGCCATGTAATACAAATACCGTAGTTTCCAGCGATATCTGTGAAGGATCTTACCCGTCACGATACATATCGCAATGATGATAATGCAAGAGGAAACAGCCATCAATTCGGGATAAGTGCGACAATGTAACTCTAAGACATTATAGGTAGACATTAGATGTGGTCCACCCAAGCTACTCCAATTTCCATTCTCCAGTGTACAAAAAGTTGAATGGGCATGAAGAATCCGAACCTTTGTATGAATAAGCCAGTGGACGAAATATTTCGTGTCACAATTGCACAACAAAGGGTTACCTTTCAACGAGATATTTACGTTACTGTGTTTTGAAATTTCGTCAAGATCTTCCAAGAGTTCTTTGGGCAGATAAGACAACCTATTCGATGTTAGATCCAACCGTGTCAGATTTACAAAATGGAAAATTCTACTGTTCCATGAAGTGATCAAATTTCCTGATAAGTCAAGAACTTTCAGGTCACGCAAATCAGAGAACAACCTCGGTGTAATTTCTTCCATATGAACTTGGTGCATATCCAACAAGTGGAGACGATCTAATCCACCGAAGACGCCATTGTCTAGATTCGGGCCTAGCAAATTATCTCCAATCTTTAAAATTTTCAAACCTTCGAAAGACGAAAAGAAACCCGGTGACAGATCGTGGCATGTATTACCAGAGAGATCAAGTTCTTCCATTGTTTCAAGTCCAGTTACAGGACCATTCCAACCATGAAGAAGATTGTAGGACAAGTCAATAATCTTAATCTTTGGTGCGTATAGATGTACTTTTGGAATGGCAAACCGAAATTTGTAGGTATGACTCAAGTGTACCTCAGTTAAATTAGCTGACAAGTTACATTTTAAAACACCAAGCGCTGAAACTTCATCACACCCCGGGAAATTTCCTAACAATGCCTGAATGCTTGAATAGTTGAACCCCATTTCCTGGTACGTTATATCTGATCTAAGCCATAACTGATCTTGGTAACTAGCGTATAAATATTCAAGATTCTCTAAGAAAAATATTTCCAATATTTGAGCCATGTGAATTTGTATGTCGTTCCATGAAATCGACAAAACGCGCAACGATTTCGGAACGTCTTGCAAACCACCGTCAACCTGAGCTATCGTGTTGTTGTCTAAATAAAGTTCTTCAAGTTGGGTGCGTTTGAGATACTTGAAGTCCTCTGTACGCACAGTAATTAAGATCTGATCTTGGTTAACCTGTCGTGCAAAAATTCGCCGTATTGAAGAGCTTACAAGACCAGCAAAGCTCAATCCTGTGTTGTTTATTTGAAGCTGTGGGTTGTAGCTCAAATCCAGGGTATCTATTTTGGTGAGAGGTTTGAAAGTGTCAGGGTGAATCTTTTTCAGGTAACAATGGGAAATATTGAGACTGTTCACTGGGACATGCTTCAAGCTTGTAAACATATCCGGTCCGAGGTATTTCAGAGATTTTGAGCCGGACAAATCTATCCGGTTTAGTCGCATTAGTTTGCCGTAAGCAGAACCAAAGTTGGCGTAAGACACGCCGTCCATGTACAGTTCTTCCAAGGAAAGAAGCTCACCAATTTCAGAAGCGAAATACTGAAAACTTGGTCCTCGGTTTATCCGATTCAACTTTAAATTCAACACAGCCAAGTTTCGGAGCGGTTGAAAAATACCCGGATGAAATGATACATTGGAAAGGGTTAGTCGGTTTTTGTCCAAGAAAAGGCTCTTGAGGTTCGCAAGGTCCATAAATGACTCCTTTTGCAACCGTGAGATGGTATTATCGGACAGGTCAAGAACTTCAAGTCGTCTAAGACGTGCAAAGGACCTTGGTTGGACTTTTGGTATGTGGTTATTGTTGAGAATCAGATGGGTCACGTTACTGGGAATTCCTGTAGGGATCATTGACAGGGATTTCCCGGAACAATCGACAATAAATTCCTGAGTATCTGGACACTCAGAGCAAACACAGGTCTCTACACATGGATGCAAACTTGTGAAGCAGTCTGGTTGGAAAACCAGGTTGTGGTCTGGTATCTTCTCGGTCGAGTTTTCCGGAAGGATATCTCCGGAACGGATAGCTTTCTCTCGTGTGCCATGTACACCTACGCCTAGTTTTACCCTGGACATGTTGAGAAACTGCGAATATACTTTCAGCCCGACGTCCTTCACTGGCGTTTTGATCAGATGCCTGTCTGTCATTTCATTATTGACGTGGTTTCGTGACGTGGTTTGCAGAGCCAGAACGAGGTTTATGCTAAACAGACTGATGACTAGTATTCCCAAATAAGTCATTGTACCCGCATTCGCAAGTTCTACAATTCAGAAAAAGATGAATATATTACTCACTCTCTACCGCTATGTCAACGTCAACTAAAAAGACACACTTTGCATCCAATGAAATGGGCCATTTACAAGACACACGCTAGGGATATTCCTAAACGCGGTCATTGGTTTTCAATTATTGCAAGTCAAGCAACGCAATGTTCAGACGTGGAAAATATCCTTAACTGTAATCTCATGAAAATAGACATTGTTGGTGCCAAGAATTAAACTATGTTTGTATATGGTACTAGTATGAACGACGGCTGGGTACTGAATCTCGCTTGCATGTTAGACTTTTGTGGTTTGTGTATCATTTTGAAGGACATGAGAGTTGGGCTAATCGGAATTGTCTAATCATGCTACAGAGCAGAGCGTACACTAGAGTCAAGGCAAGTACGGTCAGCATCTTAGGATAAGACCGTACGGACCGGGCAAACAAACAGTGACAGTTATCGAATTTATAATAAGGTACTACTCACCTCGAAACTTCAACAACTGATTCGCTGTAAACATAAGCTTCTCATCGAGACGTGCTCAAAATTTGCCAGTATTCCTCATCTCAATGGTTGTTTTCATTTCATGTATTGTGAGGCTCCTAAATTAAAGATGTATTCGTTAAATAGAGGAGTAGATACATAATTGGACATTGGACACTCACTAAAATGATACTCCCTAAAAATGGGTATACGCATAAAGTAATTATAACTGCGGTGTATTTCAAAGAACAATGCAATCTAAATGGGATCACTTTCTCAACCATATAACCGATTTTGATTAGACTGACGAACAAATTAAATGAAAGTAATCGTACACAGACATTAAAGTGTTTGAATCCTAATTATCTCCCTTGGATCGAAACACGCAGTAGTATACGTTGTGCCACAAGAGTGACGTCCCTCCATGTGGCCGACCCATCTGCAGACGAAACAGTGGGTCAGTTCACTGGACTAAAGAAAAATGATTTAAAGTTTGAAGAAATACATTTTAATTCCGAATTATTTGAACCTCTTGCTATGGAAGGCGAAGGTATGGATATTCTCTATAGTCACTATATAGAATATATCCCACCGTTTGATCTGCCGACTCGGGAATACCGTATTAATTTGAAGCGTAACTTGGATTTTCGAATCGGACCAAAAAAGGTATCTTGCACAACTAGGCCCCATGTGGGACATGTGTACTAAATTTCAGAAAGAGCCATGAAGTAGTTCCTGAGAATTCACGATAACAATGTTTCAAGGGGAAATTTAAGAAGGCCACCTTGTGGCCATATTGGATTTCCGAATCGGACCAGAAAAGGTATCTTGCACAACTAGACCTCAAGGGGAACCTGTGTACCAAATTTGAGAAAGATCCATGCAGTAGTTCCTGAGAAATCGTGATAACAAGGTTTCATGGGGAAATCCAAGATGGCCGACTTGTGGCCATATTGGATTTCCGAATCGGACCAGAAAATGTATCTTGCACAACTAGACCTCAAGGGGAACCTGTGTATCAAATTTGAGAAAGATCCATGCAGCACTTCCTGAGAAATCGCGATAACAAGGTTTCATGGGGAAATCCAAGATGGCCGCTTTGTGGCCATATTGGATTTTCGAATCGGGCCAGAAAAGGTATCTCGCACAACTAAACCCCAAAGGGAAACTGTGTGTCAAATTTGAGAAAGATCCATGCGGTAGTTCCTGAGAAATCGCGATAGCAAGGTTTCATGGGGAAATCCAAGATGGCCGCCTTGTGGCCATATTGGATTTCGAATCGGATCAGAAAAGGTATCCTGCACAACTAGAACCCAAGGGGAACCTGTGTACCAAATTTGAGAAAGATCCATGCAGCAGTTCCTGAGAAATCGCGATAACAAGGTTTCATGGGGAAATCCAAGATGGCTGCCTGGTGGCCATATTGAATTTTCGAATCAGACCAGAAAAGGTATCTTGCACAACTAAACCGCAATTGGAACCTGTGTACCAAATTTGAGAAAGATCCATGCAGTAGTTCCTGAGAAATCGTGATAACAAGGTTTCAAGTGGAAATCAAAGATGGCCGCCTTGTGTCCATAATGGATTTTCGAATCGGGCCAGAAAAGGTATCTTGCACAACTAGACCCCAAAAGGGAACCTGTGTACCAAATTTGAGAAAGATCCACGCAGTAGTTCCTGACAAATCGCGATAACAAGGTTTCATGGGGAAATCCAAGATGGCCGCCTTGTGACCATACTGGATTTTCGAGTCGAGCCAGAAAAGGTATCTTGCACAACTAAACCCCAGGGGGAAGCTGTGTATCAAATTTGAGAAAGATCCATGCCGTAGTTCCTGAGAAATCGCGATAACAAGATTTCATGGGGAAATCCAAGATGGCTGCCTGGTGGCCATATTGGATTTTCGAATCGGACCAGAAAAGGTATCTTGCACAACTAGATCTCAAGGGGAACCTGTGTACCAAATTTGAGAAAGATCCATGGGGTAGTTCCTGAGAAATCGCGATAACAAGGTTTCATGGGGAAATCCAAGATGGCTGCTTGGTGGCCATATTGGATTTTCGAATCGGACCAGAAAAGGTATCTTGCACAACTAGACCCCAAGGGGAACCTGTGTACCGAATTTGAGAAAGATCCAAGCAGTAGTTCCTCAGAAATCGCGATAACAAGGTTTCATGAGGAAATCAAAAATGGCCGCCTTGTGACCATATTGGATTTCCGAATCAGACCAGAAACGGTATCTTGCACAACCAGACCTCAAGGGGAACCTGTGTACCAAATTTGAGAAATATCCATGCAGTAGTCCCTGAGAAATCGCGATAACAAGGTTTCATGGGGAAATCCAAGATGGCCGCCTTGTGGCCATATTGGATTTCCGAATCGGACCAGAAAAGGTATCTTACACAACTAGACCCCAAGGGGAACCTGTGTATCAAATTTGAGGAAGATCCATGCGGTAGTTCCTGAGAAATCGCGATAACAAGGTTTCATGGAGAAATCCAAGATGGCCGCCTTGTGGCCTTGCGGACGGACGGACGACGGACCACTGACGAAAAGCGATTTGGTGATGGTGGGCTAAAAATACAGACACGGGAAGCCTATATGGCTGATGGTTATCTGTTGAATGTTGGAACGAGTCCAAGTATTCAGCTGTCATGTTTATACAACCTATAACCTCATGTGCATAGATAATATAGATACACATGTAGTATACTATATACACAGAACATAGGAAAACGAACCACCGCTAGCTACTGAATGTCGGATCTTAGGTTACTGTATAGCTATCGGGAGCATTCTTTATACAGCCTCAGTATGTATGTGCATTCTGGTAACATCGTATGCTCTATCATATATTCCTACATTGAACTACACAATTTGGACGATGGCGTTAGAAGGACTTAATAACTCGCTCTAACTTAATCCACCAGCGAAATTCCGTCATTTTTCTTCCTTTTTTATTTTGTTTGCTGACAACAGCAATACCAGAAAATCAAATGGATTCAGGCATAAGATGCGATATTTTGAGATATTGATTCGTGCTTATGCGAAAACAAGTGAAAATTGAACCATTGATCTGCATAAATTATGTTCGATTTTTTTTTTCTTTCAGAAACGCGTCGAACGCATCTTCGCCGACCTAGGACCCCAGGGCTTCCGGGACAGTAGTATAGAAAGCGTAAATTGACCACCCATTGACTCAACCATATGACCACTGTGACGTCGCTTCCGGTTCCGGTCACGTGAACGGAAGTGACCTTTAACCCTGCGCATGCACAAAACATCGGTTAACATGGCGCGCAGGGTTGAAGGTAACGTGACTGGAGCCGGAAGTGACATCACAGAGCTCATATGCATGCTTTAGGTCAGTGGGTGTAAATTTACGCTTTGCTTGGAGCAGATCACGAAATCTGGCTAGTGATACGAGGGGTCAGTAGAGTATGCGTCATTCATCGTTCGTCATTTGGTTAACAATTGGGCTATAGGGTACAGGGTGCGCCTGCGTACGATGACGTCACTTCCGAGCAGCGCAGGGTCAAAGGTCACTTCCGGTCACGTGGTCAAATGTCACTTCCGGTCACGTGCACTCAAGAGGTCAAAGGTTAGTCGTCCTCCAAAACCACTTTATCGCTCGTTAAGGCGCTGAGACGGGTGTTAAGGCGTAAAGATAGGGCGTTAAGGCATTGAGACGGGCGTTAAGGCGTAAAGATAGGGCGTTAAGGCATCGAGACGGGCGTTAAGGCGTAACGACGTGTGTTGATGGGCGTCACTGCATTTTGATGTATTGGTGGCAATTCCATGAAAATCAGGGCTTCTGAGCTAGTTCAACACGGCGTTGAAGCGTTGAGCTAAGCGTTGACGGGCGTTACTGTCTATAAAAGCAAGTGTATTACCAAAACACGCACAGTCGACGTTCAACCGTCAATATGGCTTATACTTGCTCTAAGTGCCAGCGCACGTTCACCAGACGTTACGATATGATGCGACACGAGAAAAATATACATGGGATTGAATACTCCGACGCACAAGAAGCCGGTACAGAGATTAATGAGAGTCTATCTACTCATATGGAGAGCTTGACCTCAGATAGGCAGCCTACATCCCAGGAAAGCGAGATTGCTGAGACTCTATATACTGATACGGAGAGCTTGACTTCAGATAGTCAGCCTACATACCAGGAAAGTGAGGTAGAACCTACCTTCTGGGATCGTATTGTGACAGCAGCTATCAATATTCATGCTGCAGCGATCGAGGACGCCGGACAGGATAACTTGCAACAGGCGTACACCCAAATGCTCCCCTTCACCAGGAAAACAGTGAAACCGATCTATCAATATTCATGCTGCAGCGATCGAGGACGCCGGACAGGATAACTTGCAACAGGCGTACACCCAAATGTTCCCCTTCACCAGGAAAACAGTGAAACCGATCTATGAACAGTATACCTTACTACAGCTTGAAATGAAAGGCGACCCCACGCACAGGTCCATCATGAAGACCAAGTGTCACTTGGAAAAGGATATGGGGCTACCACACACTGAGGCCCTGGAAAATGCGATCAGGATGCGCAAACAACTCTTTCACGACAAGAGCAGCCGAGGATACATCTAACGCAGTAACGGGCAAGAACGAATATGACTGATACAGCGCCAAATTGCGGCCTCTGATTGGACAAGAGTCTTCTTCAATTGTAAACATACCCAACGCGGCTCCCCCAGCGTGGGTATGATGTACTGGTGGAGGGGGGGGGGGGGAATAAACCATATGAATAAAAAAAATGTTGTTGTTGTTGTTCTCTCATCTCTCATCTTTGTTGTTGTTGGTTTTCTTTCATCTGTGTATATCATGGCGTCAAGGCGTTATGCTAAGGCGTTAAGGCGTAACGACGGGCGTTAAGGCGTAACGACGGGAGCTCGGAGCTCGGGGATGAGGCAGGCGGGAGCTCGGAGCTCGGGGCACCAAAATTGTTGCTTTCTATACTACTCCTAAATATAAGATGAGGACCCAGATGTAAAACTGATACCCCACACGGTCCATTTGACCAGGTATGGTCCATCAATCACTCAAAAAAGATCCACGAATCCCAAAATGCCTGCTGTCTATACTACGACCAGATTGCGCATGCGCAAAATGATGAAAACGGACGATACATTAGTCCAGTCGGATCTCACTCACTCACAGGAAAGTACCCGGATGTCGGTCAGACAGGTCTAAACATGTTCCCCAGGGTCACGCCCGATTCACGCCTACCGGCTGTAGGTCAGCTTTCTATAGTACGGCCAGAATGCGCATGCGCAGAATATGGAAAACGGACGAACCATTAGTCCAGTCGGATGCTCCTCCACGACCAGAAAATCAAATGGATTCAGGCATAAGATGCGATATTTTGAGATATTGATTCGTGCTTATGCGAAAACAAGTGAAAATTGAACCATTGATCTGCATAAATTATGTTCGATTTTTTTTTTCTTTCAGAAACGCGTCGAACGCATCTTCGCCGACCTAGGACCCCAGGGCTTCCGGGACAGTAGCATAGAAAGCGTAAATTGACCACCCATTGACTCAACCATATGACCACTGTGACGTCGCTTCCGGTTCCGGTCACGTGAACGGAAGTGACCTTTAACCCTGCGCATGCACAAAACATCGGTTAACATGGCGCGCAGGGTTGAAGGTAACGTGACTGGAGCCGGAAGTGACATCACAGAGCTCATATGCATGCTTTAGGTCAGTGGGTGTAAATTTACGCTTTGCTTGGAGCAGATCACGAAATCTGGCTAGTGATACGAGGGGTCAGTAGAGTATGCGTCATTCATCGTTCGTCATTTGGTTAACAATTGGGCTATAGGGTACAGGGTGCGCCTGCGTACGATGACGTCACTTCCGAGCAGCGCAGGGTCAAAGGTCACTTCCGGTCACGTGGTCAAATGTCACTTCCGGTCACGTGCACTCAAGAGGTCAAAGGTTAGTCGTCCTCCAAAACCACTTTATCGCTCGTTAAGGCGCTGAGACGGGTGTTAAGGCGTAAAGATAGGGCGTTAAGGCATTGAGACGGGCGTTAAGGCGTAAAGATAGGGCGTTAAGGCATCGAGACGGGCGTTAAGGCGTAACGACGTGTGTTGATGGGCGTCACTGCATTTTGATGTATTGGTGGCAATTCCATGAAAATCAGGGCTTCTGAGCTAGTTCAACACGGCGTTGAAGCGTTGAGCTAAGCGTTGACGGGCGTTACTGTCTATAAAAGCAAGTGTATTACCAAAACACGCACAGTCGACGTTCAACCGTCAATATGGCTTATACTTGCTCTAAGTGCCAGCGCACGTTCACCAGACGTTACGATATGATGCGACACGAGAAAAATATACATGGGATTGAATACTCCGACGCACAAGAAGCCGGTACAGAGATTAATGAGAGTCTATCTACTCATACGGAGAGCTTGACCTCAGATAGGCAGCCTACATCCCAGGAAAGCGAGATTGCTGAGACTCTATATACTGATACGGAGAGCTTGACTTCAGATAGTCAGCCTACATACCAGGAAAGTGAGGTAGAACCTACCTTCTGGGATCGTATTGTGACAGCAGCTATCAATATTCATGCTGCAGCGATCGAGGACGCCGGACAGGATAACTTGCAACAGGCGTACACCCAAATGCTCCCCTTCACCAGGAAAACAGTGAAACCGATCTATCAATATTCATGCTGCAGCGATCGAGGACGCCGGACAGGATAACTTGCAACAGGCGTACACCCAAATGTTCCCCTTCACCAGGAAAACAGTGAAACCGATCTATGAACAGTATACCTTACTACAGCTTGAAATGAAAGGCGACCCCACGCACAGGTCCATCATGAAGACCAAGTGTCACTTGGAAAAGGATATGGGGCTACCACACACTGAGGCCCTGGAAAATGCGATCAGGATGCGCAAACAACTCTTTCACGACAAGAGCAGCCGAGGATACATCTAACGCAGTAACGGGCAAGAACGAATATGACTGATACAGCGCCAAATTGCGGCCTCTGATTGGACAAGAGTCTTCTTCAATTGTAAACATACCCAACGCGGCTCCCCCAGCGTGGGTATGATGTACTGGTGGAGGGGGGGGGGGAATAAACCATATGAATAAAAAAAATGTTGTTGTTGTTGTTCTCTCATCTCTCATCTTTGTTGTTGTTGGTTTTCTTTCATCTGTGTATATCATGGCGTCAAGGCGTTATGCTAAGGCGTTAAGGCGTAACGACGGGCGTTAAGGCGTAACGACGGGAGCTCGGAGCTCGGGGATGAGGCAGGCGGGAGCTCGGAGCTCGGGGCACCAAAATTGTTGCTTTCTATACTACTCCTAAATATAAGATGAGGACCCAGATGTAAAACTGATACCCCACACGGTCCATTTGACCAGGTATGGTCCATCAATCACTCAAAAAAGATCCACGAATCCCAAAATGCCTGCTGTCTATACTACGACCAGATTGCGCATGCGCAAAATGATGAAAACGGACGATACATTAGTCCAGTCGGATCTCACTCACTCACAGGAAAGTACCCGGATGTCGGTCAGACAGGTCTAAACATGTTCCCCAGGGTCACGCCCGATTCACGCCTACCGGCTGTAGGTCAGCTTTCTATAGTACGGCCAGAATGCGCATGCGCAGAATATGGAAAACGGACGAACCATTAGTCCAGTCGGATGCTCCTCCACGAGATTCAAAATAAGACCCCCTAGAACACCATAGGACCATTAGGGGCTCACCTAAACCCACAAAACGTCCAACCAGTATGGGGCTATATGGGCATATATACAGACCTACCCGGTACTTTTCAAAAAAAATTCACCGCTTAGCTCCGGGACCCCTACCATCGTGTTTTTCTTGGCGAGACGAGAAAAACAAGACCAAACAACCCATAGTAAAGCCCACAAAAAAATTAACCACCTCTCCTCCCATAGCCAGTATATGGGGCTATATGAGCCTATATACAGATCCACCCGGTACTTTTCAAAAAATGTCACCGCTTAGCTCCGGGACCCCTCCCATCGTGTTTTTTCTGGGCGAGATGAGAAAAACAAGACCAAACAACCCATAGTAAAGCCCACAAAAAGTTTCCCAGGTTGGACCTATACCCCCGTATAACCAGTATGGGACTATATACACACCTACCCGGTACTTTTCGAAAATTTTCACCGCTTCGCTCCGGGACCCCTCTCATCGTGTTTTTCGTGACGAGAAGAGAAAAACAAGACCAGACAACTCATAGTAAAGCCCACAAATAAATAGGCCACCCCTACCCCCCATAGCCAGTATGGGGCTATATAGGGCCTACTGACCTACCCGGTACTTTTCAAAAAAATTCACCTTTTCGCTTCGAGACCCTTCCCATCGTGTTTTTCATGGCGAGACGAGAAAAACGAGACCGAACAACCCATAGTAAAGCCCACAAAAAAATTCCCAGGTTGGACCTATACCCCCATAGCCAGTATGGGGCTATATCAATCTTAATAAATTATATCCTATCAATGCTCCCCAATCGTACATGTCCCTACAAGCGACAGTATCCAAATGGGGAGCAGATAGGATTTAATTTTAATTAGATTGGGGGCTATATACAGACCTACCCGGTACTTTTCGAAAAATTTCACCGTTTAACTCCGGGACACCTCCCATCGTGTTTTTCTTGGCGAGACGAGAAAAACGAGACCAAACAACCCATAGTAACACCCCAAAAATAATTTCCCAGGTTGGACCTATACCCCCATAGCCAGTATGGGGCTATGTACAGACATTCACCGTTTTCTTGGCGAGACGAGAAAAACAAGACCAAACAACCCATAGTATGTTTATATGTATTCCTGATGATGGCATAAGCAAAGCCGAAATATAGAATATTTATCACAATGACTTCCTTTTTCGGAGTTACTTTCATCCTAGTTTATGTAAAATTGATCTGTGGGAATAATGAACCCATAGTAAAGCCCACAAAAAAAATCGCAGGTTGGACCTATCTCCCTAAGCCAGTCCCGTATAGATTTAATATGCAAATGTTCGAATCAGGGGAGATAACCCGAAATTTGCCAAAAATCACAAAAGTGCAAACAGAGTTACCTCACCCGGCAAAATGAGGTTTTCATTTCTATACTACTGACCAGACATCGTTTTTTGATTTATTACTTGGAGCTGATTACTTTTTTAACATCTTGAAGATTGAAACAGATTTGACTTTGGAGATGGTCATTGGGAATTGATTTGCTGACTTGAAAATATTTTTTTCATTGATGATACTGTTCACTGTCTGGAGGGATTCTCACTAGACATTGATCTGTAGATACTCTAATTATTTTGATAAACACATATTTAACTTCCGTAAAAGTCAGCAACAGTTTTCAGCTCAGATATCTTCCCTCTCAAAATTCAAAGCCGCCAGAGGCAAGGTAAGTTTTGGATTGTCAAACATGGACATTGATTTTATGCAAAGTAGGATTACAGGACTAGTGAAGCACTTTCTGGTAAAGAAAGCAACTCACCGTAAAAAGTGTTATATCAGAAAGTTGAAAATAAAAAATTTGAGAAATTTCAACTTTTGGTAAAATAAAAATTCTGTTTTATAAGATTCTGCAATAATGTACAATTTTCTTCTCGTTAGCGGGCCGAACAAATTTCACCTTGTGCCCACCCCCTCCCCCCCCCCCCCACCCCCATGCTTATTGAAGAGCCAAATATGCATACTAATATAAAAATATGCATACTAATTTATTCTGATTTTTTTTTCTTGGTTTTTGTGTCGTCCGCGTGTTTTTTGTTTTTTTTTTGCTGAAAATATCGGGGGTTGGGGGGGAGGGTATGCCCCCGCTCCTGTTCCGCCGTCCCTGAACAGCGCCACAATTGTTTTACTCGCCACCCTCCATGGCAGTTAACGACCTTTTAGCGTTGGCTCGGATGGTATGGCGGCCCTACTTAAAGAACCCCATAATAAAAAAATAAATAATAAAATAATAATAATCGGAAACACTAGACTATAGTTTTGATGGCTTTTCACAACGAATAACACATGTCATACTACTGTCATAATGCACCACAATACAGCGTTTTGCATCCCTAAATTCGACACTTTTCTGGGAGAGCCGTCTGCATAAGTTTTATGACGTTCTCAAAAAAAAAAATGAAGACGGTACATATGACGTTTTACATCTAGTTTTGAAAAATGGGCAGGCCCATGCAATCCAAAACATGAGAGTCGGGACTCATTTCCGGGTCTAACAACTTTTAATGTTCATCCAAAACAAATCGAAAATATAGCATCGTAGTGCATCAGAAAACCAGACAATTTTACATATAGATTTAAAAAAATATCCGGGGGAGAGAAAGTCAGTTCCGCTTGAGGTATCTTTACATAGGTCAGTCTACAAAAGAGAAGTAAAAATGTTCTGTCAAAATGCACCATAACTTTTTAACTTCAGTTTCCGAAAGTTGGATATATGCTGTCAAAATGCGGAAAAACACGCCATTTCACGTTATTTATTTTAGAACATTCGGGGACTTTCACAGAAAAGCACATAAAACAGAAATACGATCGACAACTGAGTGATGATTTGCGATTTTACTGATCAAAACTCGGCCGGAACACGTATCCGTAGAACCCAGATCTTCCGGGTCTAGACGACCCTTGGAATCTGGTCTTATATACTGGAATAGTATCCACACAAACACCCAATCAAACGAGAGGGCCAAGGGCCCTGATTGACGTCGTTCTTTGCGTCTCCAAACCTCCAAACAGGGTTATCTCCCCTTATGCTATGTCGACCGACTCCGTCTTCAGCAACTTACTCAAACTCCAAGCAGGATTAATCTGTCCATGTTTCTGTTCTATTATTATCACTGCTAGACTGTTAGCATTATAACTCGTTCTAACGACATAATAAGAATAAGTCGTTCTAACGACATAATAATTCGTTCTAACGAATTAATAAGTCGTTCTAACGGCATAATAACTCTATAAGTCGTTCTAACGACAACGACTTAATAGGTGCTAAAAAAAATCCCATGTCCCGATATACTGCTAAACCGGTTTCGTGAATTTCACCCACTTTTCAATATAGCATGATACACGTTTATAATATTGATTCAATATGACTGTACAACGTTTATATACACAAAAAGATGTATGTCCGTTGGACAAGTCTAAACAAGTTTTTACAAGGTTACAGGAGATCTCGTATATACATGAAACAGATAAAGCTACCGTGAATATAATTCATACCTTTTTCAAACACAGGTGTGTTATAACAAGAACAGATGTTGCTAGCGTAAGACTGACTCAACTACACGCTTGAGACTTCTCTCCCGGAGACTTATCTCGGGAGACTTCATCTTTTAATCTGTTTAAGGTTGGTACTTCCGGTACGTTAGGAAAATCCCCTTCCTCATTTCGTAAACAAATTTCATGTCAAGTGACCTGGCGCGCTTTATCGAGAATTCAGCCAGTAGTATATATTACCCTTTTCGAGCCAACTTGACGTTTGACCTCAGCCAAACCACTTTTAATCGGGAGGGGTGCAAGGTTATTATGCAAATAATGGTTTAACCCAAACGAGAGGTCAAGGCCGCTATAGTTCCGGCATAGGTCATTGAGTGCACTTCCGGTCACGTGACCCAGGTCAAAGATGTATTCCTCCGCGGTGATGCGGCCATGTCTGGCGGTGATGCGGTCGCGGAAGAAAGCTTCCGCGGAGAAAAAGTAGTCCCTAGACTTGAAATACGCTGCATGGTCCGATTGGGTCAAGTGAGGTATCAAAGTGAAGCGTTCGTGAAGGGGCATCTGATGGGCTGGGTGTGGGGTTGAAATATCGGCATTCTGCGCATGCGCGGTGGCCAAAGGGTATGAAAATAGACGTTTTGGAGCTAGGGAGCCCTAATGGTCCGATGGGGCGTATGAGGTATCCATGTGAAGCATTCGTGAAGGGGCATCTGATGGGCTGGGTGTGGGGTTGAAATATCGGCATTCTGCGCATGCGCGGTGGCCAAAGGGTATGAAAATAGACGTTTTGGAGCTAGGGGTGCCCCTAATGGGCCGATGGAGTTGTCTGAGGTATCCATGTGAAGCCTATGTGAGGGGGCATCTGACTGGACTAGCGGCTCGGGCGTTATCACCATTCTGCCCATGCGCAGACAGGGAATTGTGGGAAAAGGGTATGGAAATAGACGTTTTGGGAACTAGGGAAGCCCCTAATGGACCGATGGAGTTGAATGAGGTATCCATGTGAAGCCTATGTGAGGGGGCATCTGACTGGATTAGTGGCTCGAGCGTTGTCACCATTCTGCGCATGCGCAGACAGGGAATTGTGGGAAAAGGGTATGGAAATAGACGTTTTGGGACCTAGGGGAGCCCCTAGTGGACCGATGGGGTCATATGAGGTACCAAAGTGAAGCCTATGTGAAGGGGCATCTGATGGGCTGGGTGTGGGGTTGAAATATCGGCATTCTGCGCATCCGCGGTGGCCAAAGGGTATGAAAATAGACGTTTTGGAGCTAGGGGAGCCACTAATGGTCCAATGGGGTCATATGAGGTATCAATGTGAAGCAATCGTGAAGGGGCATCTGACTGGACTAGCGGCTCGGGCGTTGTCACCATTCTGCGCATGCGCAAACAGGGAATTGTGGGAAAAGGGTATGGAAATAGACGTTTTGGGATCTAGGGGAGCCCCTAATGGGCCGATGGAGTCGTATGAGGTATCCATGCGAAGCCTATGTGAGGGGGCATCTGACTGGGCTAGTAGCTCGGAGCGTTGTCACCATTCTGCGCATGCGCAGACAGGGAATTGTGGGAAAACGGTATGGAAATAGACGATTTGGGATCTAGGGGAGCCCCTAATGGGCCGATGGAGTTGTATGAAGTATCAAAGTGAAGCCTATGTGAAGGGGCATCTGATGGGCTGGGTGTGGGGTTGAAATATCGGCATTCTGCGCATGCGCGGTGGCCAAAGGCTATGAAAATAGACGTTTTGGAGCTAGGGGAGCCCCTAATGGTCCAATGGGGTCATATGAGGTATCAATGTGAAGCCTATGTGAGGGGGCATCTGACTGGACTAGCGGCTCGGGCGTTGTCACCATTCTGCGCATGCGCAGACAGGGAATTGTGGGAAAAGGGTATGGAAATAGACGTTTTGGGAACTAGGGAAGCCCCTAATGGGCCGATGGAGTTGTATGAGGTATCAATGTGAAGCCTATGTGAAGGGGCATCCAGTCATGGGTGGGTGCATGTAAAGTTTTTCATGAAAAAAAAACGAAACACGGACTTTATCGAAAAATCCGGCAAAATGCCTATATGGGGTATGGGGGTATATAGGTCGCCGGGCTTAACGGGGCTTGCCTATCAATAGAGTTATCTCCCCCTAGTTCCAGGGTGGGTGAATGTAAAATTTTTCCTGAAAAAATACGGAACACGGACTTTATCCTAAATTACGGAAAATGCTTATATGGGGTATGGGGGTGTATATGACCATCCTGGGAAACCTACTTCTCGACATTTGCGGTATAGGTTGTGGGGTCTGGTTTTCTTAGTCTCGTCATGACAAACATGATAGGAAGTGTCGCGGAGCGAATCGTTGAAATTTTTGGAAAAAGTTCAGGGAGAGCCATATAGTCCCATACTAGGGGTATGGGACCGATGTTTGTCCCACTGGGAAACCTACTTCTATACATTTGCGGTATGGTTGTTTGGATTTGTTTTCTTAGTCTCGTCAAGACAAACATGATAGGAAGTGTCCCGGCACGAAACGGTGAAATTTTTGAAAAAAGTTCGAGGTCTGTCTATAGCACAGATAGACCCATATAGTCCCATACTGGGGGTATAGGACCAATGTTTGTCCCACTGGGAAACCTACTTCTATACATTTGCGGTATGGTTGTTTGGATTTGTTTCTTAGTCTCGTCAAGACAAACATGATAGGAAGTGTCCCGGCACGAAACAGTGAAATTTTTGGGAAAAGTTCACCAAGGCCTGGGTAGGCACATAGGTCTATACTGCATGGCTATGGGAGTATAGGCCCATACGGGGTGGACGTGTTGGAGTCTAGGTGAGTCCCTGGTGGTCCAATGGTGTCGTATGAGGTCTTATTTTGAAGCTCTCATGCAGGAGCTACACTAATGGTTTGTACGTTGTCAATACTCTGCGCATGCGCAGTCTGGCCGTAGTATAGAAAGCAGGCATTTTGAGGCGGTGTGTGGGTGTGTTTGGGGTAGAGATGGAACGCTATGGGTCCGAATGGGTCGTGGAAGGTGTCAAAGTGAAGCTTGTGTGGGTTAGAGTCAGAATGGTGTGTTTTTAAGTGCAAGTCGCGTTAATCTGCGCATGCGCAGTTGGTTGTAGTAAGTAAAGTGCCATTTTGGGGCAGTACATGAAGGTATTTGGGGTCGAGATGGGCTATTCACGGTTCGAATGCGTCCTGGAAGGTGTCATCTTGTAGCTCTCGGGGTGTAGACCCCGATTTGAGGGCTGCCCACGTCACCTGTGACGTCATCGGTGACGTCATCAGTACGAGTAGTAAGTAAAGTGGGCATTTTAGGGCAGTACAAGAAGGTATTTGGGGTAGAGATGGACCATCCTTGGTCCGAATGCGTCCTGGGAGGTGTCATTTTGTAGCTCTCGGGGTGTAGACCCCGATTTGGGGGCTGTTCACAGCATCTGTGACGTTATTGGTGACGTCATCAGGACGAGTAGTAGCGAAAGTGTGCATTTTGGGGCAGTGGAGGAAGGTATTTGGGGTAGAGATGCTTCATCCTCAGTCCGAATGCGTCGTGTGGGGTGTCATCTTGTAGTTCTCGGCGTGCGGACCTCGATTTGAGGGCTGTCCACAGCATCTGTGACGTCATTGGTGACGTCATCAGTAGGAGTAGTAGCGAAAGCCATTTTGGAGCCGCCATTCTAAAAATAGACCAACAGCTAGCTTGCTATAAAAAGGAAACGGCCTGGCCGTTTCATCAGACACTCTGTCAACCACCAAGATGTTCACTTGTACTACGTGCTCGAAATCATTCACTCGCCGGCACGACTTGCGCCGCCATGAGGCTACCAAGCACGATGGAACCGCCCGGTATAGCTGTACGATATGTAGGCCTACACTGTCGTTTCAGCGCCCAGATCATTTACAGCGCCATGAACGTTCAATTCATGGGCCACCCAAGCGTCCATGCGAAGAATGTGGTCAACTCTTCAAACGACCCAGTCAGTTAAAACGGCATGAGCGTTTGATTCATGGTCCGTCACCACGGCATGAGGGACAACTTTCCACTAAAGAGGCACCCAGGAGGGACAGATCCACTGAAGATGAACCCAGGGAGGAGAATGCCACTGGTGATGCGATCACGGAGAGCCCGCCTATACCCACAGCTCAGAAGAGCCTGGATATCCAGCCGGTCCCTAGCATTACTGTTTCCAGTCATACGCCTGACAACAGCGAACATTTTCTGGAAGATGCGGTGGATGTTCCCAGCGATCTCTTACCCGAAGATCATCCAGTGAGTGAGATGTATCATGATGTCCATGATCCGACACTGCTTCCACCGTCATCGCCCTATATTGGACTTGTACAATTTCCGACTGACCGACCTCGCCCGTCTACGCAGCTACGTGGAAGCCATCTTCAATGACCAACCTACGTCCTTCACATTAAATGTAGCATTTGGGTACATCTTATGCCATAAGATGACGCGTGAATTGTGCTATTTCTATTCCAGCGCCATCAACCCAGTGTACGACCATACTTTCACAATCACCAATCGGGCGTCGCTAGAGACGATGCTGGCCCAACTGGACACTGTGGATCCCTTGGAATGGGCCTATGAACAGCGTCCCAACACCAAGTGGATAGTGGAGAGGGTCACCAATGTTACGTTCTTCGTGGTTAAACTGACCCACCACCCCCATCGGATGAAAGTATTCACCCATGCACTGATAGATACTCAGAATGCGCAAACAACTATCTGAGGATATGTTTCCTCAACGGTATCCTGGCCTGCCCGATGACGATTAGAACAAACGGTTCAGAGCGAACATGGCCGAAGATGGAACTTTCTGAAATGGCGACTTCTGATTGGACAAGAGTAGCCGAGAATACATCTAACGGACAGGAACGAATATGACAGATGCAAATGGTGGCCTCTGATTGGACAAGAATCTTCTTGAATTGTAAATATACCCAACGCGGCTCCCCCAGCGTGGGTATGATGTAACATTGGGGAGAATAAACTATATGAAAAAAATTCTTGTTGTTGTTGTTCTCTCATGTGTCATCGTTGTTGTTGTTGCTGTTGTTGTTCTCTCTCCGGTCTATATCATGGCGTTATGTTAGAGTGTTAAGGTGTAACGACGGGCGTCGACGGGCGTCACTGCATTTCGACGAATTAGTGACAATTCCATGGAATATCAGAGCTTCTGAGCTATTTCACCAGGGCGTTGAAACATTAAGAATGGCGTTGGTGGGCGTTGCTACAAGATGACACCTCACACGACGCATTCGCACCGCGGATGGTCCATCTCTACATCAAGTAACATCCTTCACTGCTAAAAAATGCCCACTTTCGCTACTACTCGTACTGATGACGTCACCAATGACGTCACAGATGCTGTGGATATCCCTCATATCGGGTTCTATACCCCGAGAGCTACAACATCACACCTCCCATGACGCATTCGGACCAAGGATGGTCCAGCTCTACACCAAATACCATCTTTCACTGCCCCAAAATGCTCACTTTCGCTACTACTCCTACTGATGACGTCACCAATGACGTCACAGATGCTGTGGACAGCCCTCAAATCGAGGTCCGCACGCCGAGAACTACAAGATGACACCCAACACGACGCATTCGGAATGAGGATGAAGCATCTCTACCCCAAATACCTTCCTCCACTGCCCCAAAATGCACACTTTCGCTACTACTCGTACTGATGACGTCACCAATAACGTCACAGATGCTGTGAACAGCCCCCAAATCGGGGTCTACACCCCGAGAGCTACAAAATGACACCTACCAGGACGCATTCGGACCAAGGATGGTCCATCTCTACCCCAAATACCTTCTTGTACTGCCCTAAAATGCCCACTTTACTTACTACTCGTACTGATGACGTCACCGATGACGTCACAGGTGACGTGGGCAGCCCTCAAATCGGGATCTACACCCCGAGAGCTACAAGATGACACCTTCCAGGACGCATTCGAACCGTGAATAGCCCATCTCGACCCCAAATACCTTCATGTACTGCCCCAAAATGGCCACTTTACTTACTACAACCAACTGCGCATGCGCAGATTAACGCGACTTGCACTTAAAAACACACCATTCTGACTCTAACCCACACAAGCTTCACTTTGACACCTTCCACGACCCATTCGGACCCATAGCGGTTCATCTCTACCCCAAACACACCCACACACCCCCTCAAAATGCCTGCTTTCTATACTACGGCCAGACTGCGCATGCGCAGAATATTGACAACGTACGAACCATTAGTGCTCCTGCATGAGAGCTTCAATATAAGACCTCATACGACACCATTGGACCACCAGGGACTCATCTAGACTCCAACACGTCCACCCCGTATGGGCCTATACTCCCATAGCCATGCAGCATAGGCCTATGTGCCTACCCAGGCCTCGGTGAACTTTTTCCAAAAATTTCACCGTTTCGTGCCGGGACACTTCCTATCATGTTTGTCTTGACGAGACTAAGAAAACAAATCCAAACAACCATACCGCAAATGTATAGAAGTAGGTTTCCCAGTGGGACAAACATTGGTCCTATACCCCCAGTATGGGACTATATGGGTCTATATGGGCTATAGACACACCTCGAGCTTTTTTCAAAAATTTCACCGTTTCGTGCCGGGACACTTCCTATCATGTTTGTCTTGACGAGACTAAGAAAACAAATCCAAACAACCATACCGCAAATGTATAGAAGTAGGTTTCTCAGTGGGACAAACATTGGTCCTATACCCCCAGTGTGGGACTATAGGGTGAGTGAGTGAATAGGGTTTAACGTCGCTTTCAACATTTTTTCAGCTATATCACGACGGGGAAGGGAAGGGAGGGGAGGGGGAGGGGAAGGGGAACCTACTTGTAACAGAGCAGATCTAATGCTGCCTGTGGGACTATATGGGTCTATATGGGTCTATATGGTACTTTTTCAAAAATTCCACCGTTTCGTGCCGGGACACTTCCTATCATGTTTGTCTTGACGAGACTAAGAAAACAAATCCAAACAACCATACCGCAAATGTATAGAAGTAGGTTTCCTGGTGGGACAAACATCGGTCCCATACCCCTAGTATGGGACTATATGGCTCTCCATGAACTTTTTCCAAAAATTTCAACGATTCGCTCCGCGACACTTCCTATCATGTTTGTCTTGACGAGACTAAGAAAACGAGACCCCACAACCTATACCGCAAATGTCGAGAAGTAGGTTTCCCAGGATGGTCCTATACCCCCCATACCCCATATAAGCATTTTCCGTAATTTAGGATAAAGTCCGTGTTACGTATTTTTTCAAGGAAAATTTTACATACATGCACCCTGGAAATAGGGGGAGATAACTCTATTGATAGGCAAGCCCCGTTAAGCTCGGCGACTTATATACCCCCCCATACCCCATATAGGCATTTTGCCGGATTTTTCGATAAAGTCCGTGTTCCGGGGTTTTTTTCAGGAAAAACTTTACATGCACCCACCCATGGCTGGATGCCCCTTCACATAGGCTTCACATTGATACCTCATACAACTCGATCGGCCCATTAGGGGCTGCCCTAGATCCCAAAACATCTATTTGCACACCCTTTTCCCACAATTCCCTGTCTGCGCATGCGCAGAATGGTGACAACGCTCGAGCCACTAGTCCAGTCAGATGCCCTCTCACATAGGCTTCACATGGATACCTCATACAACTCCATCGGCCCATTAGGGGCTTCCCTAGTTCCCAAAACGTCTACTTCCATACCCTTTTCCCACAATTCGCTGGCTGCTCATGCGCAGAATGATGACAACGGCCGAGCCGCTAGTCCAGTCAGATGCCCCTTTACGAATGCTTCACACTGATACCTCATATGACCCCATTGGACCATTAGTGGCTCCCCTAGCTCCAAAACGTCTATTTTCATACCCTTTGGCCACCGCGCATGCGCAGAATGCCGATATTTCAACCCCACACCCAGCCCATCAGATGCCCCTTCACATAGGCTTCACTTTGATACCTCATACAACTCCATCGGCCCATTAGGGGCTCCCCTAGATCCCAAAACGTCTATTTCCATACCCTTTTCTCACAATTCGCTGGCTGCTCATGCGCAGAATGATGACAACGGCCGAGCCTCTAGTCCAGTCAGATGCCCCTTCACGAATGCTTCACATTGATACCTCATATGACCCCATTGGACCATTAGTGGCTCCCCTAGCTCCAAAACGTCTATTTTCATACCCTTTGGCCACCGCGCATGCGCAGAATGCCGATATTTCACCCCCACACCCAGCCCATCAGATGCCTCTTCACATAGGCTTCACTTTGATACCTCATATAACCCCATTGGTCCACTAGGGGCTCCCCTAAATCCCAAAACGTCTATTTCCATACCCTTTTCCCCACAATTCCCTGTCTGTGCATGCGCAGAATGGTGACAACGCCCGAGCCGCTAGTCCAGTCAGATGCCCCCTCACATAGGCTTCACATTGATACATCATATGACCCCATTGGACCATTAGGGGCTCCCCTAGCTCCAAAACGTCTATTTTCATACCCTTTGGCCACCGCGCATGCGCAGAATGCCGATATTTCAACCCCACACCCAGCCCATCAAATGCCCCTTCACGAATGCTTCACATGGATACCTCATAGACCCCATTGGACCATTAGTGGCTCCCCTAGCTCCAAAACGTCTATTTTCATACACTTTGGCCACCGCGCATGCGCATAATGCCGATATTTCAACCCCACACCCAGCCTATCAGATTCCCCTTCACATAGGCTTCACTTTGATACCTCATATGACCCCATCGCTCCTCTAGGGGCTCCCCTAGATCCCAAAACGTCTATTTCCATACCCTTTTCCCACAATTCCCTGTCTGCGCATGCGCAGAATGGTGACAACGCTCGAGCCATTTTCCAGTCAGATGCTCCCTCACATAGGCTTCACATGGATACCTCATACAACTCCATCGGCCCATTAGGGGCTGCCCTAGTTCCCAAAACGTCTATTTCCATACCCTTTTCCCACAATTCCCTGTCTGCGCATGCGCAGAATGGTGACAACGGCCGAGCCGCTAGTCCAGTCAGATGCCCCCTCACATAGGCTTCACATGGATACCTCATGCAACTCCATCGGCCCATTAGGGGCTCCCCTAGCTTCAAAACGTCTATTTTCATACCCTTTGGTCACCGCGCATGCGCAGAATGCCGATATTTCAACCCCACACCCAGCCCATCAGATGCCCCTTCAGGAATGCTTCACTTGGATACCTCACTCGACCCCATTGGACCATTAGGGGCTCCCCTAGCTCCAAAACGTCTATTTTCATACCCTTTGGCCACCGCGCATGCGCAGAATGCCGATATTTCAACCCCACCAGATGCCCCTTCACGAATGCTTCACATTGATACCTCACTCGACCCAATCGGACCATGCAGCGTATTTCAAGTCTAGGGACTACTTTTTCTCCGCGGAAGCTTTCTTCCGCGACCGCATCACCGCCAGACATGACCGCATCACCGCGGAGGAATACATCTTTGACCTGGGTCACGTGACCGGAAGTGCACTCAATGACCTTTGCCGGAACTATAGCGGCCTTGACCTCTCGTTTGGGTTAAACCATTATTTGCATAACAACCTTGCACCCCTCCCGACTAAAAGTGATTTGGCCCGAGGTCAAAGGTCAAGTAGGCTCGAAAAGCATGCTATATACAACTGATGAGTGTAGGCCTACCGGGAAATATCATTATTTATAGTGAGAATGGACTTCCTTTATTGATTCTTCAGTAATAGCTATGTCGATGCATGCTCCAAGGTCAATCCACTTCCAACTCGAAGGATGGGCTCTTCGTCCACATCTATCACGGTATGTTCCACGACAGATACATGAACAGGATGGAGGGCAAAATGAACTAGAGCATAGTCTGAGGGATGCACACATTTGATCAAAATGATCAGTAAGTCTGCTTACAAGATACCCCCCGTAAGGGCATAGATACATGGGGGTGGTTAACGTTTCACAAGTAAGCTGAATGGGATTGTGGCAGTGGAAATCATCAGTAAGCATGCTTACAAGATACCCCCCGGATGCACATTTGATAGAAATTGACGAGTATTTGTAGAGGAATATAAGTATACATGTTATGAGTGGCGGCACAGTATGTAACTAGTTGACAATGAGACCTCGCTCGGTTGGAGTGCGGTTAACGGATTGTCTATGCATGTGTCGTGACGATACTCAGATGAGTTTAATGGATTGTTCAGAAAATTGATGTTAATAATGATTGTCGAGAATGGGGTTATGCAGGCATATTGTGTTTTACCTAACTGTTGTTACCACTAGAACCGTGTAGACTTGAAATGGGCTGTTGCAACAGATAGGCGAATTACTGTCATCTGGATAACCACATTGAAGAGGAAAAGGAAGTAAATGGGAAGTGAAATATTAAACTTACTACCTGTAGACGCATATGCAACATCCTGAGCTAGATCTCATGGTATGGCAGCTACATACAAAATTTGAGAAGAATCTAATCAGCCGTTGTCAAGTTATGCTCCAGAAATGGAATGTTACGGACCAACTGAGAAAATTCTGCCCATAGATGGCGCCACCTGTAGACGCACATGCGCCAAACGCAATCCCAAGCAAGGTCTCATGGTAAGGTAGCTACATACCAAATCTGAGAGGAATCCAATTAGCTGTTGTCAAGTTATGCTCCGGAAACGAAATGTTACGGACCGACAAGAACAATTTTTGACCCTAGGTGGCGCCACCTGTAGATGCACATGCGCCAAACGCAATCCCAAGCGAGGTCTCATGGTAAGGTAGCTACATACCAAATTTGAGAGGAATCCAAGTAGCGGTTGTTAAGTTATGCTCCGGAAACGAAATGTTACGAACTGACTTGAGAAACTTTTGACCCTAGGTGGCGCCACCTGTAGACGCACATGCGCCAAACGCAATCCCAAGCGAAGTCTCATGGTATGGCAGCTGCATACCAAATTTGAAAGAAATCCAAGTAGCCGTTGTCAAGTTATGCTCCAGAAATGGAATGTTACGGACCAACTGAGAAAATTCTGCCCATAGGTGGCGCCACCTGTAGAAGCACATGCGCCAAATGCAATCCCAAGCGAGGTCTCATGGTAAGGTAGCTACATACCAAATCTGAGAGGAATCCAATTAGCTGTTGTCAAGTTATGCTCCGGAAACGAAATGTTACGGACCGACAAGAAAAAGTTTTGACCCTAGGTGGCGCCACCTGTAGATGCACATGCGCCACGCCACCTGTAGATGCACATGCGCCAAACGCAATCCCAAGCGAGATCTCATGGTAAGGTAGCTACATACCAAATTTGAGAGGAATCCAAGTAGCGGTTGTTAAGTTATGCTCCGGAAACGAAATGTTACGAACTGACTTGAGAAACTTTTGACCCTAGGTGGCGCCACCTGTAGACGCACATGGGCCAAACGCAATCCCAAGCGAGGTCTCATGGTATGGCAGCTGCATACCAAATTTGAAAGGAATCCAAGTAGCGGTTGTCAAGTTATGCTCCGGAAACGAAATGTTACGGACTGACATGAGAAACTTTTGACCATAGGTGGCGCCACCTGTAGACGCACATGCGCCAAACGCAATCCCAAGCGAGGTCTCATGGTAAGGTAGCTACATACCAAATTTGAGAGGAATCCAAGTAGCGGTTGTCAAGTTATGCTCCGGAAACGAAATGTTACGGAATGACCCTAGGTGGCGCCACCTGTAGACGCACATGCGCCAAGCGCAATCCCAAGCAAGGTCTCATGGTATGGTAGCTGCATACCAAATTTGAGAGGAATCCAACTGGCGGTTGTCAAGTTATGCTCCGGAAACGAAATGTTACGGACGGACGTACGGACATCCGTACGGACGGACGGACGGAAGGACGGACGGACGGACGGACAAGCTGAAACCAGTATACGCCCCCTACACTACGTGTCGGGGGGTATAATGATGGATCCATTCAGTGAATTGAGCAAAGAAGGGGCCACATCGGACGTACGCATCGTACACACAAATCGATGATGTTGCTGTCGAGTTCAGCACTAACATCCATTCATAAATTCTTCAGTCACGATGGGACAGACGATTGGTAACCTGTTGGGGCTGTGTCGGGCCACTATATCACAGCCATCCCCGATGTTTCCGATGACACTGACATCGACATAATGAAGGCTCTCGACCTGGCGTAGAGCTAAGTAAGCGCCAATGTGTGTGATGCTCTCAAATGAATGATAGTCCGTTTGGACTTTGTTAGCGCTCCGATGTGCATACACTGTGATCCATGCCTGCGTGGGTGGTCCACATGTCTCAGAGTGACATCTTCAAAAGGTTATGCCAAGAGCTTCAAATATGACACCAAAAACGTCAAATTCCCCATCCACACAGATTCCTACCTCAATTTTCTGTTCTCTACTACTCATTACATCACATTCACGTTATCTGTATCTCCTTCTCTGGATCCACTCCATCGGGTAAGGTCCACACCCGCTTGCAATCTGGATTCCCACCATTACTGGTGACAGTTCACACCAAAAATACCCATGCCACTGGTTGCCCATATTAGCTAGTGTTTCATCATAGGATGTGGGCACCTAGTCCTGAGTGGGCACCCAAACCGACCCGCTACTAATACGACATTACAATGTCGCGACCTCCTTTTATGCCACAGTGATGCCACTACTGGCATGACTGGGGGGCATTGGGGATGCTTGATGTGGATGGACTAAACATTGTATATTGTTTACACCCAAGGTCATACAACCAACATTATGCACTCAATCCGATCTGCCCTTTCTCTACTATGGATAACGTCGGTCATTTGACCTGTAACATACTTTACCCAAACCACAGACACCCCAATGTCCACATGCCACGTGTCGCTTATACGGACTCGTGTATCATTGCTATGGGTGTACTTTTCACCCAAGATCAAAAACATCTGATCTGCACACTCAATACAACCCTAGCTGTGCTTTTACTATAACTGGTGACGTCACAGTGACATGACCTGGGCGTGGCTGCATACGAACACAAAACACTCCGAGGTCCATTCCCCCCCCCCATCTTCCCCACATTCCTCCTCTTAAGATTTGCATTTTGTCCAACTTGATCTGCAGATTTTCTATCATTTATGACATCACAGTTGTGCAAACCTGTATTCACACACCACAGATACTCCAAGGTCAACCCCCAAGTCAGAGATCACATGGACCAATCCCTCATCACGATGCTCAATTTTCATTTGTTCCAACCATGTGGTTTATCTACATTAGTCACGTGACCTGCACAACTCCAAGGTCAAGGGTCACACCTTCATGATATTTACATCCTGTCATGGTAAGATTTGCACTTCACATACTACCCGTACTATTAGCAATGAAGTCACTAAGTCATGCGACCAGTAAAATGTCACACTGCAAGGCAAAAGGTTACCTCCTGCACAACCCAAAATTCACTTCATTTACGCTTTCAAATCCTGGGCAGTCGGTCTTTTATATACTACTCAAAGCGATTGGTGCGCTGCAGATGTAATGCTTGCATATCGCTAAAACTTGCAAAAATGAGCATGATTTAACATTGCTGCTTTCAGCAATGTTTTAGTCAGGACTGATTTTTACCAAAACTTAATATAATGCAGAACATTTTGAATAAACTATACTGGGACAATATCTGCTATTCACATTGATATGCAGTTATTTCTGTATAAAATTCTATATACATGTATTCTGCCAAATTTATATCTATGTTGGTTTTACTGGTTATTTAGACAAATTTTGTCACTCTATGATGTAAATTGGAATCTAAATATAAATCAACAAGCGACAAACAAATGATCAAAGAAACGAGATGAGAGTTGGTAATTACAAAAATAATTTATTACTGTACATGGACTCTTAAGTGACAATTGATTCTCTTACATTATTACTGATACAGTAAGAATAAGAAGATAGAGCCTTATTTAGTTCTAGGAGGATTATATCATTGCGATTAAGTCTGCAATTTCTCCATCAAGTTGAATTAAAGAATAAATACTTACTTTTATTTTAAAGAATAAATACTTACTTTTATCCCTATTATAATACAAAAACATACACTGGAACATTTTCAGCATCTCGCACAACTGTTGCTTCATTTCACTACTGAATGTGTACCCGCGAATTGCCATTAATGGCAAAACCATTAAAAAACCATTAAATTGTGGAGATAATTGAGGGATAACCATTCTTGTCCATTGAAATTACATGTACCTGTACCAGTATACTAATGAATATTTAATGACCATGTAAAAACTTATTGGCCATTAAAAAGGCGAGACTCGCCAGTCGTGAATTTCTGCCTACTTGACTTTCTTTTCTCCCTATGCTTCAATGTGGAACAGTATGTCTAACTAGCGATATCTGATATATGTTCACCTTGCCGAAATAGACGTAAGGGTATGAGGAAAATTTGAAGCCTATTTCCATATTTAAACCAGTTATTACAGATGAAAACATGCCTCTAATAGTGACTATATACATGTAGGTCTATAGGCAGAAATGAAAATCAAGTATGGTAATCCCTTCAACATAATTCAATCACAGGAAGTGAAATTCCAAATCACAAAATCTGGGGTGATCAAATTTATTAGAACAGGAAGTTGAAGAAACGGTTCAAAATCATGGATTAGCCCATATTATTGGACCCTTCTTCGTAGGGCCAATGTCTGGCTGATGCAGCAACAACAACATTTTTCCAGTTTGTCGCCAGATTTTGAAATTGAAAACTTGGATTAATGAGGTTTTAATGGAGTTCCAAGTTTAATGGAGTACCTGATACCATTAATATACAGCATATGCAGTGCAAATCCAATAGTGAGTAAGTGGAGGAGATATTTTTGCTCGCAAGTTTCAGATATATCACACAAGGAGCAAAGAACTATTCGAAACAAAATCCAGTCCGTCCCAGACATTATCATCGGAACAGATTTCCGACGGAATATGGAAGATATCGAGTGCAACAGTTTATAGATTACAGCCAATAAAATAAGATGAACCTGCCACATTTCACATGTTTATAATAGGTGGGCCATAAAACCAGTGGACCCCTTAATGAGACATATCATTCCGAAAAACCATTTCCAATCTTTCAGGAATATACGTAGTTGTGATTACATACTGTAAACAAGACCGCAGTCCTTGTGTTGTGTATAATAACATGTAAGTACTGTCATACAATTCACTTGATGACTGAGTACAGGTAAAATGCCACGGACTTACAACATATACATTGTCAATTACACACTAAAAACTCAACCCTATCTGGCCTTGGCTTTGGAGTCCTATCTTGGCCTGGAGAGGTGCCATTCCCGCCCTCCCCCCCCCATTATGCTTCTGACCCCTTGAGCTAGGGGGCTGAAACTTGCCACAGACACTATAAGCTTACACTGGAGTCAACTTCAACCTGAAAACAGGGAATATGGGAGAAATCCAAAATGGTCACTTTGAGGACACCAGAGTGACGTCTTCAAAAATGGCATTTTTGGTCAGATTTATTCCAATTCTTCATTTATGCAATTTCTCCACAAAAACTGCATGATAAATTAGTAAATATTAATCTGATGTGAAATCAAATAGTTCTCGGGGGGGGGGGGTTATGCGATTAAACTCAAAATGACCCCAATATGACAAACTATAAAGTCACAGAGTGTCAGCTCTCAATTTTATATGGCCTGTAAAATAGAGAGAGTATGCTGATAATGGCTCAAGTAATCACAAAATGAATCTGAAAAAAAATGTACAAAAAAATAACAAAAATGAAAACAAATCCCTGTTGAAATTGTTCTATCATCAGGTTAGAGAATACCACCTCTCTAAAATGGAGGTAAAAAAGGTCGTTTTTGTCCAATAAATTCAATGATATATGGAAGATAGAAACATCCGCCATAGGCGACCATGGATATATTTATCCGCATCGGATGGTATTGAAAAAACAAATTGTTGTCTGTCTAATTTGCATAAGAATAGACGACCTGTTTTGTTCTCTGTTAACAATTAGACTATGCACACTTTCATTGGAAAACCATTGTTCCGGCATGTAACAATATTTGAAGTAAGTTGCCTGAAGATTTTGTAGCGTTATGGTGAATAAGTCAAAAGTAATCAAGCAAAAATGAGGTGATTTTCCCTAACCTGTACATGTGTAGCATACATTTCTCAGTGGTTTACTTCCACTTGAAACAACGCAGTGACTAGACATGCTAGAAAACAATGATCACTTGACATGAACCCTCAATTTTAATGGATTTTATGAAGTCTGCAGTGCACCAAATGAAAGGGTCAAAATGAAGATGAGGAAGTGATGTCAATATCAAAATACAAAATGAACTTCTCGTCTTCACACAGGGTTAATACAGCTCTGCCTAAATCAGATACATGTACCGGAACTTTCTGGAACCTTTACTACTTTTCAAGGATAATCTGTGTGATAAAATCTTATATATGATATGATCAGATAACTGGCACAGGTTGGAATATGGAACATTTTCAGAGGAAACTGATACAAAAACATAGTGGATTTGGGCAAGTAAATTAGGCTGCCATTTTGAATTTACAAATGACCCTTTGTTCATTCTGTAAATATGACAAAATGACAGACACAAAGCATTTAGCCTTGTTACCACTATAACAATACGTAACTGTAATTGATTGTGGTTACTGGCTGAGCAAGAGAATAGATTTTATTACAGACTGAGCAACTTCTACTTATCTTCTTGTCATTGTTCACTGAGCAAATTACATTTAGGTATACATGTACCAGCTAGAACAGAAATAAACCTTTACCTTCCTACACCCCAAAATTAAACACAGAACACACACACACATCATAAACATTCACCTGGAAGTATCATACGTAGTTACGGTTTAATAAAACAAGTTTGGACACACACCACAAACACATTTTATTCTATTTTGATGGCCACAGTAGAAGTTCGATGCTCAAGTCTTTTTATGGCCATTCGATGGATTTTCTACTTTTCTACATTAGGCCTTAATTCCAAAGACCATCTATTACTGTGAAGGCAGAATACAGTACCCTAAACACTGGAGGGGGAAATTAAAAACAAATGAAATAAATTAAACATTCTGATTAAAATTAACTAGTCAAAGATACTAAATAACAAACACTAATAATTAATAAAATAATAATTAACAGTTGAATGGACATGATCAGCAGCATTTTATATAAGTAAATATACATCGCTTTATGCGAGTTAATTCACCTTTTTCCACTTACATGTAACAATTAGACCTCCATTGAACATGGCACCAGAAGCTGCAGGACGTATATAAATGCCATTTCAGAGGAATTCAACAACTTACATTTTTCTCGAAATTGTCTTTCTGATTTCAGTGTTCAACAGATTGACAGTATCATTTACTAAAGCATTCTGTGATTGAAGTTAATTCCCATGTCTGTCTGTTTTGGTCATTTCACAGGAGAAACAATACATTTTTATGGAAGTTTTGATGGAAAAGCCTGCAATTGGACAATTGTCAAATAATTCCCATGCCCGGATTTGAAACGACATTAACCTCAGATTGTCTCGTCTTTCTGCTTTCAACATTCCACAGATCAATGATGTACATGTAATTAAAATTAATTTACAGGTACTCGGTGAGTGAATCTTACATAGGTACATGATGCACCAGATTGTACAAGTTCCATCATGGGACTAAATTTTCACCATTTTTAATATACATGGAAACATCAGCGGTATTGAATGACAGTCTGGAATGGATGTGACCAATTATCAATGTTGTATTGGAGTCTTAAGGCCATTTCTCACAATGCGATTTGTAGTAACAACTCGGCATGCATGTAGCATGCAACTAATCGCAGGAAAATAGGGTCTGTTCTATTTCATATGACTTGTTGCATGCGACTAAAATCGTACGGGTGTTCTCACAATGCAACTCAGTTGTTATGCTACAAATCGCACCGTGAGAATGGGCCTTTACAAGTGTACCTTTAATCATTCATCTACATTTTTATGGTATTAAAACTCCACTAAGAGTCTAAAAACATACGATCACCCTATAGTAGGTATACATTTTATTTGCTCCGCTAAATGACAAGGGCAAAGTGATTAACTTATGTGAGAGCATCTCATAACTATGTTAAGAGTGCACGCCTCCACACTCAGCACTACACAATTTACAGACTAACCCATTTCTTCTAATTATTTCAGACAGCAAAACTTAACTTCAGGCTTCTGCAGAGAGACATTCTGCTAACATTCTACAAATTTCACTAGCTGTCTTTTCAGTTCTTCAGATAAATAACCGAACCATTTAGCGTCACTTGACATAAAGATGGTGTTTTTCTGTTTCTAGGTCTAAAAATGCTGTTAAAAAAATTTGAAGAAATAGGGTAAGATGTACAATGGCAGTCTCTGAAAAGATATAGGCACCAGAATGTTCATGGACAGTTCACTGAAGAAGTTTCATTATGAATGATGATTGTCAGGGCTGCATCTAGGAATTTTTTGCAGGTTCCGACCCAAACTCCCAGTTCCCATTCGTAATTCATTATTGAAAGTCCAATTTTTGTTAGTGAATTTTGGCACAAATAGCCTGTGATCAATCACAAAATGGAGGTTTATTAATTTAGCATAAAATTCAATACCCAGCTATGCAATCAGAGCGATATTGAAGCTCTCAAAAGCTTTTTCAAGGGGTATTTCCTTCAGAAAACCTTTCAAATTGAACAACAACAACACTTTCATTTTTTTCTCATTTGAATTTGTGCGTCAGATGTTTTGGGCATCCATATGTTTTCTGGAAGTAAATTGGCTCTAGATGCAGCCCTGATCCTACTATATGTATATCATCGGAGTGCATCACTTTTACTGCATGTACTTGATGACTATACACTCAAACTACATGCAGCGAGACAAGTCGGAATAATCCATTGGTGAAAGCATAAATGCGAAGGAATAGGACTATTAGTCCGTTAGAGAGGATATTGCGTCAATGACTAGTTGCCTCCCCTGAACATCCAAACAACAAATCACCAGTTTCGAACACTTTAGTTTCCGAGTCCAGCCTTGATGATGTAGTTATCTCGCTATTCGAAGATAAAACTCCCTAAATGCCTGTAATTAGATATGTGGCCCTGTCATACCTGTAATTAGATATGTGGCCCTGTTTTCAGCAGTACAACACTGATAATGGATGACCAGATTTGAAATTCTCTTCTTCATATTACATGTAAAGTGAGATGTTATAACATTGTTGGACATCCGATTGCAAATCTTGGCACCAAAAACACAATTTCACATACATGTATATTTACTCTCCGCATTCCATACACAAAATTAACCTGGAGAGGATAGGAGAAATTCCAAACTTTTTAGAAATATGTGGGGTTCTGGTATGGAATCCAGAGGAAACGTTCTATTGCAATGGAAACTTTCCGAAGCCAGTCTATCACAGCCCTATGTTACAATGAACCAGTCCATCCCAGTCCTATGTTACAGTGAACCAGTCCATCCCAGTCCTATGTTACAGTGAACCAGTCCATCCCAGTCCTATGTTACAGTGAGCCGGTTCATCCAGTCCTATGTTACAGAGCCGGTCCATCCCAGTCATATGTTACCGTGAGCCGGTCCATCCCAGTCCTATGTTACAGTGACCAGTCCATCCCAGTCATATGTTACAGTGAGCCAGTCCATTCCAGTCCTATGTTACCGTGAGCCGGTCCATACCAGTCCTATGTTACAGTGACCAGTCCATCCCAGTCATATGTTAGTGAGCTAGTCCATTCCAGTCCTATGTTACAGTGAGCCGGTCCATCCCAGTCCTATGTTACAGTGAGCCGGTCTATCCCAGTCTTATATTACAGTGAACCGGAACATCCCAGTCCTATGTTACAGTGAGACGGTCGATCACAGTCCTATGTTACAGTGAGCCGGTCCATCCCAGTCCTATGTTACAGTGAGCCAGTCCATCCCAGTCCTATGGTACAGTGAGTTGGTCCATTCCAGTCCTATGTTATCGTGAGCCGGTCCATCCCAGTCCTATGTTACCGTGAGCCGGTCCATCCCAGTCCTATGTTATCGTGAGCCGGTCCATCCCAGTCCTATGTTACCGTGAGCCGGTCCATCCCAGTCTTATGTTACCGTGAGCCGGTCCATCCCAGTCCTATGTTACAGTGACCAGTCCATCCCAGTCATATGTTACAGTCAGCCAGTCCATTCCAGTCCTATGTTACAGTGAGCCGGTCCATCCCAGTCCTATGTTACAGTGAGCCGGTCTATCCCAGTCCTATGTTACAGTGAGCCGGAACATCCCAGTCCTATGTTACAGTGAGACGGTCGATCGCAGTCCTATGTTACAGTGAGCCGGTCCATCCCAGTCCTATGTTACAGTGAGCCGGTCTATCCCAGTCCTATGTTACAGTGAGCCGGAACATCCCAGTCCTATGTTACAGTGAGACGGTCGATCGCAGTCCTATGTTACAGTGAGCCGGTCCATCCCAGTCCTATGTTACAGTGAGCCGGTCCATCCCAGTCCTATGTTACAGTGAGCCGGTTCATCCCAGTCCTATGTTACAGTGAGTTGGTCCATCCCAGTCCTATGTTACCGTGAGCCGGTCCATACCAGTCCTATGTTACAGAGCCGGCCCATCCCAGTCCTATGTTACCATGAGCCGGTCCATCCCAGTCCTATGTTACAGTGACCAGTCCATCCCAGTCATATGTTACAGTGAGCCAGTCCATTCCAGTCCTATGTTACAGTGAGCCGGTCCATCCCAGTCCTATGTTACAGTGAGCCGGTCTATCCCAGTCCTGTGTTACAGTGAGCCAGAACATCCCAGTCCTATGTTACAGTGAGACGGTCGATCGCAGTGGTATGTTACAGTGAGCTGGTCCATCCCAGTCCTATTTTACAGTGAGCCGGTCCATCCCAGTCCTATGTTACAGTGAGCCGGTGTATCCCAGTCCTATGTTACAGTGAGCCGGTCCATCCCAGTCCTATGTTACATTGAGCCAGTTCACCCCAGTCCTACATTACAGTGAACTGGTTCATCTCAGTCATGTTAGTGATCCCTGTTATCAGAAAAAACCACATGTATATAAGAACAGTCCTGCATTTCACACTGACCTTAAATCCTCTCTTCTCCGTGACCAATAACGGAATGACCCAAAGATACTAAGGACCACAAATTGCTTTCTGACTGTTGAAATGCTCCCCAATCACTCCGTATAGACATGATCATAGTCATATATAGTTGAGCATGTATAATAAGGGGTTAATGGAATTTTATACAGCATGAATACGATAGTGCTAAGTAAGAGGAGATAACTCTGTACTTCTTGTGCTTCCTGGTTGTTTTTTGTTTTTGTCACAGATGTATAACCTGATAACATGACAGTGTTTGCTCGGGCATGGTAATATGATTCAATGGCTACAATGACTCTTTCGTACACAAAGCCATATTTTATGTCCAGCCTAGAGTTTGGATCACATTCTGCTATTACAATTGATAATACTGTGATTTTCAATAAGGCAATAAAAGTATTTTAACAGGCTCTCCCAGAAATCCTGCAATTTCCTTCCCTCTACCAAATGGTACGGTCTGATTGTTGGGTTTAAATCTCTCGGTCCCATAATCCTTCACTCCCACGCACAGAGCTGTAGTGGACGGTCAACATCACATTCTGTCTTGTTAATCAGCTGTCAACTACAACTGTTGAATATGTAATTCCCAGGATTCACTGACAGCTATGTAGTCTTCTGCAGTATGATGGTAAATCAGCACCTTTTGAGCCGTCCATTTTCCATCACTTCCCAGAATTCCCTTTCCCAGGATCTGTGATAGTCAGCACAGCTACTTCCTGTCGTGAGCTGAATTGAAGTATATATCTCTCTGCTCCAATTTGATATGTTTACAGTTTCATATCCCGGAATTCCACAGCCAGTAACCATGGTGACCAGAATGGTTACATATATACATGTATTTTCTCTCCGACATGATCTCAGTTCCATTTCGGATCATAACTGCTCCAGTTTGGGGCAGGAGAGAGATAAATACGTCTACCATTCCTCATGAAACTGACGACGCCTCTGTACCCAGCTCTTGGTACACCTGCCTGAAAACAACAAAGTAATGGAGAAATTATTATAACCTCAAATTCAGTTTGTTGTAAAATGTTACCTTTACACACAGGTTTTAAGACAATTAGACAAACAATGTCATACTCACTAGAGAAGTATACATGTATGGTCAATCCTATAATAATTCACTATCAATAATATATTTGATCTCCCTTTAAAATCATTAAAATAGTGAAGAAATACTGAATTATCAGCATGATTTTTGACATCTTGTCAACTTCGTGTTTAATAAATTTGATTACCCCCCAGACTGTATGGTCAGGACCTAATTCAGGCTGGGTTGAGCCTGTTAAATTTGTTGTTTTTTTTAAATTTCTTTTCTGAACATGCTGAAACCAATAGTCATGATAGTTGTCGGGCATGTCAGGCTTTACACATATTTAGAGTTGAGAGCTTCCAGGAGTTTCGGCAGTCCAGCACCGCAGCCTATATATTGTCCTCCAATTACATGGCTCTAACATAGGACACATTATATTGGTGGTGCAGGCTAGGAAAAAATTACCAAAAATCCTTACAATGAGCTGTGACAATTGAGAACTAATACCACTGATTAGGTATTGCAATTATTATTGAAACCTGCCTCACTCATCAAGTGAAATTCTCATACTTTTTTAATATCAGCTCATCGATATTACACCTAAACAATTTTTAAAGTTCAAGTTTCCATCAAATTTAAACCGTTACCTTTAAATCCTCCATGATTCCCAGCTGTTTTGCATATTTTTTAAACTGTTCTTTGGTGTCATATTGAACTCGTACAGATTTGAGCTCTGGCTTGGCCCCCGTCTGAGCCTCATTCACAGACAATAATGGTGAACTGTAGACCTTCTTTACAAATATTGTGTCGTACTGCTCCTGAAATCATAAACACAGAGTTATCTCCCTTGTGTAGTATAATACCCTCATTGGCAGACAGAAATGGTGAAATGCATGCAGACCTTTACAAATATTGTCGTTTTGCTCCTGGAATCACAAACTCAGAATTATCTCCCTTGTATAGTATATGACCCTCATTGAGGCAGGGCATTCACATTTTACGTAGGCAAAAAAATATGAAATTTGACACCCACTCTCCCCATATAAGCACGGTGTACAAACTTTCTTTTATCCTCTCCCCCTATGTACGCATACACCCAATCACCATGAAAAGGAACAGACTCGACAACAATAGTTTGTCACACTTGCATACCAAATTGTGGCATTCGAATATACAACACCAAGGCTGGAAAGTAATTATACTGTAAGAACAAGATGAAACTGCGCTTAAAAAGGTATGACCACAAAATATGAAAACAATAGTAAGGTCCCCTGATATTTGGCCTGTATATATGGTATACTTTGAAATTTTCTGTGTGTACCGCAGAGAAAATCGGGCAGACACTCACCATGGGCAAAAGTTTCCAAAGCCATCGACAAAATATTCCAACAAATTTGGCAAGTTTAATTTAATTCTTAAACTTCATATTGCTAAGTTTAATAGCTGTCCACAGGGAAGATCATCCGTCATGAACACGCAAGTTTAGCTTTTATATTTTACAAACATCGCCATTTATTCTGTGTATCTGTCAGAAAAGACAGCCTGTAGGGAGCACTCGCCTTTTCGCACATGGCATATCTTTGTAGCTACATGTATCTGAGAGAAGTCGATTAAGGACTGCTCCCCACCACATACCTTAATGACAACGGATATCATCTAATCAGTTTATAGGTGGCAAAACAATATTCGAAGATTTCCATTGGGAGATTTTCTATGCATTGTTGTTGAGGACTGTGCCTGATTCAGCCCACAGATTGACACATAACAGAGTTATCTCTCTTGTATACACAGGCCAATAGCACTGTGGATACCATGCAACTCACATGTGACACTTGAACATATTTTAATAAGCAGTCCATACAAAGGCATAATTTACCTAATGCGAGCCAAATTAAACGAGTGACATATGAACCTAAAGTTCAGACCTCCATACATGTCAGTGGTACAACAAGAGGGTGAGACACTCAAAACCCCTTGGCTTCCGCTAAGAAACTGAGAAATATGCTCGGAATATGCAACATAGTATGGCTATAATTACTAATCCTCAACTGTATTTCAGACACTGCCTTTTGAGGCGCGCGATGACGCGCGCGCACCATGACGCGCGCGCACCATGACGCGCCTAAATTCAAAATAAGGTACGCTAAATTCCGCGCACCTCGTTAAATACCTACGCAGTTTATTTATTATGTCCGCTGTTGTCAAAATCCACAAATAACCGCTGCCGAGAACCGCGAACTGAAACAGGAAGTTTTTTTAAATCGAAAGACAGGAAGTTGAAACCGAGATCCATATTTATCAGTCAATTTGATTGGCTCACAGGAAAATGGCAACCTAGCAGTGACCAATGCAGATACTCGTCTCTTCCCGCATCCCTCTATGACGGTTTTGCCCAAGCGGTTTTTTCCTCCCGAATTACAGCAAATTTTGAACTTTCTCAGGTCGCGACGACGTTCTATTAATCATGGAGAAGGAATCTAAAAGAACTGTTAATGTCAGTTCGATAATGAAGTGGAATACTGGTGGCTTAATTCGATTCCAGTCAACTGATGACGGTAAAGTGGCCCTAGTTTTGTGTGCGATGTGCGCCAAACACAGCGACAAACTTTATACAGACCCCCGTTTTCGTGGGCAAGCGGCGACCGTAATATTTGAAGTGAGTTGTACTGTTCAGTGTTGAGCCGGTGTAAAGTTGAAGTTAATAAAACTTTTCTTCAAGAAAAATGCTACTTGTTTAAATTTTCCTTACATTGATTAGCCAGAGCCCTAGCTGTCAATGGTAAAACCATCTGAAACCTCAAGATATAAGGACATTACTATTAAATTTCTCTATATATTCATCTGTACTTGGATCCCTGAACCACAAGGTGGTGGATCTTGTATGAATAGGCACGGTATTTGATTAGCCTTCAATTGGCTCGTCTTAATAATTTTAGGAGAGCTATTTAAAGCTCCTGTATGGCTCCCCTTACCAAATTCAGGTACACCATTTCCAGCTCGCCTGCAATTTTCAAAAGTCAGTGTCTGGTATTTTTTCAACTATATCATTAATTCTGCACATATAACAGCAAAGTTCGAATTTGGCACCTGTCCGTCAGTCCGAGACTGGTAAAAAATCAAATGGACTGGTGTGAGTGACTGAACAACAAAAAAGCTCTCAGTTCATTGTGTAAACTATTTCTCTGGATAATCTCCGGAAAAGAATGAAAAACGAAATGTCTGTTTTCGGTTACCCGACTGAGTCTAAATAAATTGTGCGAGTCTAAAAACATTCTCAGCAATTTCCAATGAAATCACGACCACGGCCGCGTTTTACAACAACCGTAAAGCGGCGTGAGCACTGCCAGCATACCGTAAAGTGTGACTATAACGCAGCATGGCAATGCAGGTTAGCGATGTTTTCAGGAAATAAAGCACCCACTTCCAGGTCGAGAATGGAGAAATCAACATGATTACACTTCAGTGAGTCAACCTGATCATGTTACCAGAACAACTTGAAACATACTCCATCAACTTCGAAAGAAATCTACTGATTTTTTTGGCTTGAAATGGCGTTTGTTGAAGCAGTGTTTCGCGACGACATATGCAGTCAAAGTCGCCGTCAAAGTCCAACCGATGAGGTTTGTCGTCTGTGATTATCTTCACACGCGCTCAAGAAATGCACAAGTATTAATTTCTTAGCAACCATCACAGAGAACAAAATATTCATGATGACAAATGTTCCCAGATAATCTTTTATTTTCCTACGAAGTAGGCTACAGACCGCAAATTGTCCGGTAATGAGTCCATCCGAATCCTTTCGTCGGCAAAATAAGGAGAACCGTTGACATCAGAACCTTGATTTTTGGCATGAGCGTGCATTAGGGCATTGTTACCATCAAGTTCTGATCTGAAATAATTCTGATTAAAATTAGATTTATAATTAACACTTCAGTATATTGCTATATATATATGTAAGGTTTAGCCTGTAACGTGTATCCTCTTTCACATCCAATCATTTCATCATTGCCAAGAAAACTGTGGTCTGTTTTGCTCCAGCGTTTTATCGCCAATGAGTATCAGTTACTGTCCGTCTAAAAATACCCGGTCATTGAAATACAGTCCACTATGCCACATGGCCCTATTACTGAAGATGTAGAGACGCTATTTATTCGTCTTTACCGGCTATGCTCAGGAGAATCACATAGAATCATTATTATCTTGTGCATAGAAGGTGTAGGGTCTTGAGTTGAATTACCGTAAACTACATAAATGCTACCTTTCTACTATAGTACTATATATAAAAATGTGTTGTATTGTTGGGAAAATAATGTGATTCAAAAAGTTGTTTTGATCCTGGACAAGGGCACTGAAAACCATTAAAGAGATGTAAATGTATTTTCACACGTAAAGCTTGAAATCTACTAAACCTATATTATTCAATCTGTTTCCTTTAATTAAGAAATTGTAAAATTAAATCGGCGATCGTTATTTATTTTGGAATGAAGGCGCATTAAGAGACTGTTACCAACAAGTTTTGAGCCCTTACTGCTTTGGAGTGTGTTTGCAGTGTGTCTGCAGTGTGTTTGCAGTGTGGGCATTATAATCTTGTGAAGTGTGGGGCCTTCAAGAATGCAGTGTGTTTGCAGTGTGCTGCAGTTGGCATTGTGGGTCTATGAAGTGTGCCTGCAGTGTGTTTGCAGTGTGTCTGCAGGTTGGGCCAATTATGCAAATAGGCACTGCAAACACACTGCAGACACACTTCCGCTGCAGTGTAACCTTCACCTGCAGTGTACCCTTCAGCCGCAGTGTGTTTGCAGTGTGTCTGCAGTGTTTCTCCAGGTTACCTCAATTATGCAAATCAGGTACTGCAAACACACTGCAGGCACACTTCAGCTGCAGTGTAACCTCCAGTCGCAGTGTGTTTGCAGTGTGTCTGCAGGTTGGGCCAATTATGCAAATCAGGTACTGCAAACACACTGCAGGCACACTTCAGCTGCAGTGTACCCTTACCAAAATTTCTTGTCAGATCTTACAAGAAAGTGTCCTGTAAGATCTTGTAGGACAGTCTTGTAAGATTTTGGCACTTTTCTTGTACTACAGGATCTTACAAGATCCTACAAGACTGTCCTACAGGATCTTACAGGATCTTACAAGATCCTACAAGACTGTCCTACAGGATCTTACAATATCGTCCTTCAGGATCCTACAAGTACAGGACCTTACATGACTCCTGCCGGATCTTACAAGATCTTACATGACTGTCCTACAAGACCGTCTTTCAGGATCCTAAAGGGTTGTCCTACAGGGCTGCCATTTGTGTCCATTAACGCAGATAGAATAATGCTGGATAGTTGTGCAGGGTTGTCCAATATACTGCAGGTTTACGAGGAAACGTTTCGTGTCGAATGAGATACTCAACAAATTATATGCATTCATTTCATACATTTTATTGTATAAAACAGAAACATGTAGACAGCTATACACACAAAACAGAACGTATATACAGCTATACACACAAGGGATTATTATGTTGTCATGTCATACATTTTATTATATAAAATAGAAACATTTGTAGGGAATAGCAACCAGCACATGCACGTAGCATCCAAAGTCCAAGGCATCCATGTTTTTCTCAACAGATCAAGTGTCTTTTATAACTTTTTAGCTCCCCATTCAATTTTGATTTCATCGCATCCAAAATCACCTTTCTGGTACAGGGAAACTTCTTCTGGCAGTAACCTATAAAAAATGAAAAATCATCAAATTAGCAAAGAAATTGTTATCAAGTTATCAATGTGTCAAGTTATCATGAAACTAGATAAATAAACAAATTGCTTATGGATAACTAGTTTATTGAGGACGACGTTTCGATACAGGTACTAGTATCGTTATCAAGTCAATAGTAATTGACTTGATAACGATACTAGTACCTGTATCGAAACGTCGTCCTCAATAAACTAGAAGTTGTTATCCATAAGCAATTTGTTTATTTATCTACTTCCCAGCTTCTAAATGGCACTTAAAGAAACTATAATGAAACTGTTCAGAGGTTATCCTCATAATTTAAATGGGTAGAATGGTATAAAATTGTTGTGACATTAGCGAAAAAGTATGATTAGAGAAATCTCAAAAATATTACACTACATTCAACTGGCGTAATGCTGATATTAGTGAATGTGACGATAACCAGGATGATTTGCATTGAAATATCATAGAAATGTGATGTTATTGTTATGCCCTCTGCAAAAACCAAACATGTGCCGCTCACTGAACAAAGATTATTTGGGTCCAGTAGCACCAAAGTCATTCAAGTCATTTGTTATTAATGTAAAATACACATTCTTTAATGCATGTTATGAGTATTATAAAGCAATATAAATTATGATACTCAAGCAGTATTCGTGGATTTGAAGCAAAATATTTTGAAGTGGAATCCAGAATTACTGATCAACACAAAATGAAAATGCAATCACAATTGGAAAAAATATTGAGAATGTACACTAACATGATTTTAACAATGTTCGTCATCCAGTTGTGTTGGTCATGTAATATTGCCTGATGCTATTTCCTCTTTGGCGAAGAAGTAATTCAACAATAGACGCTGCATGATTTCCATGATCACATGTCTGCTCCGAGTCGATGAAATGTGCGCCTCGAACAAGTCCGATTGGTTGCATCTGAGGAGAAAAAAAACTGTTTAAAACATTTTAAATGAAATGAATGAATGAAATTTCTCATTTTCAAGATGTGGGTACAGATGTACAATTGAATTATGCAGCAATCCTTAGCCTTGGTCAAGAATAGTGCAATAAATAGACAATTAAAATATAGCCTGTTATCATGGTGATGGTGATAGGAAATCTAATCAGAATTTATCCTGCTTTTCCTGGTCACATTTTTATCATAGCAAATATCGGTTATGCCAACATTGTATTTGTTATCAATTTATTTTAATACATATTCCTTTGCGATTTCATCAGAACTTTGGTATGGAAATATTCTCAAATCTTCTGGAAATATAAGCAGGAAACAATAAACATTTCAAAACAACAAGTGAGGATGTCAACTGATTTATTGAGAGCTAACCCCCCCCCCCCCCACCCTCCAACTTCCTAGCAAGGGAAATCCTACTGTTTGACATGAACAGAAAATACACAAGCAGTGGTGTGATATAACCTATATATCTCACCCTCCGGGGGATTTCCCCCAGGGGTGCATGGCCAATCTTCACATGAGGTCCCCAAGCCTGGGCTTTTCCAGCTGACAATGCAACAATGGCAATTCACACTGCCTTGATGAACCTGGGTAGATCTGAAAGGGATATTGAGAGAGATCGAGTTATGGATATTTCTTTGTGAAATCCAGGCTAAATGAGTCATTAATTTTGACTGCAAATATAAGGTGAAGTGCTGCAGTAGTTACTGAGAAGACTATCAATTGTTTAATATGCCAAGTATATGGAGAGAAACTTGTTGATAGCTAAAGCTCATAGAGGGTCCACATTACAACATTCTGAGTTTAACTAGAAATTAGAATTGTTTTGTTAATTAAGTTATAACATAATTATATTTATAACTTACTTACCATCACTACATGTAGCTTCGCTCATCATCATCTGCAGTACAGTTCTTTAAACCTGAACAGTTCCAGCTTAACATGAACAAATTGCTTTTTGCACTCTATCCTGCGTGATTTTCTGCTGTTGTTGTTGTTCTCATATGACAGCACGGTGGCGCCACCAGTGGCCAATTAAAATATACCGGTACAGGGGAGATAACTCTCCTCAAATTGTTGAATTAATGCCAGCAAGTCAATTGCTTCTGTAATAGACTACCAGGAAAATAGAATAATATTATCTGTATATAATTGGTGATAATGAAGAGGGTAGAGTATTCATTAATGGACATTATTTTCTTGAAAATCATGTTAGAACTGATGTATTCTTCTAAAATTATTTTCTTCGTTATGTCCAATTTTATTATAAAATCTTTGGATTGGACTGATTATTAATTAATTATTTATTAAACTTATTAATTTTATTATAAAATCTAAATTCAACAAGATTTCTTAAAGACATATGATACTATTTTGATAACACTATGTAGAGAGATTGATATTATTAATATCTTTATTTTATTCGAATTAAAACCCATATGTCACTAATATGATCTCTGAAGTCTTACGTAAAGTTTATGTATTTTACAATTCAAGTTGTTGTTGTTATTCATTGAAGAATTCGTCCCACTTTGTCGCTGTATCCAAACGCCAAAATATTTATATTGATAACTTGTATTATCGTTTATATAACATACTGCAAAACAAATGTACTACTTTGACAGAATTTCCCAATCAGGTTTGAGGGTAAACTATTATCAGATAGATTTTCTTAATTTTCAAGAACAATTTTCTTACTTGAGTGAAACAGATGAGGTTCTCCATATGATTGATTCAGTAGAGGGAAGTACAATTTTGGTTTATATCATGATAATATGCCTGCCATTTTTAAAAGAGAAAGTGCTAACCATATCTTCAACTGGAGATCCAATGTTGTGGATATTCTGTAAAACTGTCTTGTAAAAATACTTTCCAAAAGCAAACTGATTTTTTGTCCTACAGGCAAACTTATTCTTACAAGATCATGTAGGACAGCTGTCCTGCAGGATCTTACAAAATCTTGTAGGACAGCCAGCTTTGTCCTTCAGGATCTTGTAAGATCATGTAGGACAAAAAAACTGTCTTGTAAGAAAATTTCAAATCCTACAAGATCTTACAAGATTTTTTGGTAAGGGTAACCTTCAGTCGCAGTGTACTTGGAATTATCTTCACTATACAAATGAGGCACTGCAGAAAAAAGTTGCAGTGTGGCATTACGAGCTGATCTTGTAAATGAGAAGATCAAAGAAAGTGGAATAACCCTGAACAAATTATATCTCCCTCTATTTTATATGCAAAAGTTAAAGTCCTGGCAGTGTCTCGGCAGTGTGTCTCTTTTATATCAAAACAGTTAAAGTCCCTGCAGTGTGCTTGTAGTGTGCCTGGAATTTTTCTAAGTTTCTGCAGTGTGTCTGCAGTGTGCCTGGGATTTTTTTCACGTTTCTGCAGTGTGTTTGCAGTGTGCCTGGATTTTTTCTAAGTTTCTGCAGTGTGTCTGCAGTGTGCCTGGATTGTTTCTAAGTTTCTGCAGTGTGTTTGCAGTGTGCTTGGATATCTGTGCTGTTGCACTGAAGTGTGTCTGCAGTGTGCCTGTAATTTTCTTGTTATTGCAGTGTGGTTGAAGGTTACACTGAAACCACACTGCAACCACACTGCATCTAGAAGTGTACACTGCAAAGCGGTAAGGGAGCCGACCTACTTTTGATGAAAATTTCTGGTGATTTTTGATGAAAAGCACTGGCGATTCTGACTTGGGCGGTGCCCATCTTAATATGAGCAGGATTTCAACTGGGGGTGGGGATTTCCAAGAGTTCAGTTCGTGTTCGAGTCCTAATGCCTACTGTACTTCGTAGGTCCTGTGACGTTAGTCACACTGCTCATGTAATATTAACGGACTAGTAAAAATATTTGCGGACTGGTTACATTTTTGGCTCACCAGTCCGGTGGACTGGTTCAAATTTTTCTTAAATTCGAACACTGAACAGCAAGTCTACATTCAAGCATAATGTCACAAAATCATAGATTTTATACACCCAAAAAGGGGCACAGCTCTATAAAATAAGTGCTGAGATGAATAATTTTGTGTAGGCTTCTAGAATAAGACTAGAGCCTATAGGCTTTGGCATGTAATCTATGACTGGGTCAACTTATCATTTTAATAAAACGTTGTTTATAAGTAGATTCGACTATTAATCAATTATTTTTAGGATGAGACTTTCTTGGTGAAGCACAGACACTAGTGCTGGATGGGTCGACCCCGTGGGGGTTCGAACCTGTGCTCTCGGAATTTGGCAGTAAATTGCCAGCAGTAAATGCAAGCGCCCTAAACCACTTTGCCACCTCAGCTCTTGTTTTTGCAGCTGCGTTTAGGCCTATATTGCACGGCAATAGCGTGAAAAACAGATGTATTTAGTCTCGGGGCCCCATTAGAATTTACTTATATCAAGATTTTCAATTTTTTCCCCATGGGTTAGAACAGCAGCATGTTAGTCCTTGGTTCTTCAACCTGAGCCAGTTAGCGCGTCATGGGGCTTTGTTTACATTCCACTCGAAAGTATGTCACTCAAGTCACGGGGTCGTGGAGCTGTGTATCAATGAAGGGTGGTCAGTGAAAATTTTGTGACTGATTGATCCGAACTGAAATGTTTTGTATGGCATAGCTAATTTCT
>JAVTVY010014015.1:0-51657 GCA_036873755.1 Hanleya hanleyi
AGATGGTTCTAAAGATGGTGAGAGAGTAGCATGTGCTACTATCTTTAGTTCCAAAATTAAAACGTATCGACTGCCAGGTAAAAGTTCCATATTTACTGCAGAAGCAAAAGCTCTATTATCAGCTTTAGAAGGTATTGGATCCACTAGAAGGAAAAAATATGCCATATTCTCAGATTCACTGTCATGCCTTAAAGCAATTAAAAATGGAAATTCCACTCATCCCACCATCTTGGAAATTCTACAATTATATGACACCAGATTTGATCAACAGATAGAAATTGTGTTTTGTTGGGTGCCTAGTCACGTTGACATCAAAGGCAACACTGAAGCTGATAGACTAGCTAAGGCAGCTTTAGATGGAGAAGTTGACCCTGTTGATCTCCCATACAGCGATTTCAGACCATCTATCTGCGCATATGTAAGAAGGATGTTTCAATCTCTATGGGATACTATGGATAATAATAAACTTCACGAGTTCAAAAAAACGGTTGGTTATACTCACCTGAACAGTGATAAACGCTTCAACCAGGCCATGATTAGACGATGTAGGATCGGTCACACACGATTAACTCATGAATATTTACTAAAACAGGAGCCGATTCCAAGGTGTATACCTTGCCATGACGATCTGACGGTGAGACATATTCTCCTGGACTGCATAGATTTTAAAACTGTAAGAGATACTTTTTATCGAGCAGATACGCTGGAGGATCTTTTTAGCAGAGTGAAAGAAGATTGTATTTTAGGTTATTTGAGAGAGATTGGTTTGTTGTACAAATTTTAATGTTTGTACCTGTTTTAACGCATTAGTTTACCGAGTTTTTGATTTGATTGCTTAGAATTTTGTTTGACCGTCGCTATATAGCTGAAATATTGCTGAATGCGACGTTAAACCCTAATTCTCTCTCTCTCTCTCTCTCTCTCTCCATAATTCCACACAGGATTGCCGTATGCAGCAGTAATCCCACACGGGACTGCCTATGCAGCAGTAATCCCACACGGGACTGTCCTATCCAGCATTAATCCCATACGAGACTCCTCTATCCAGCAGTAATCCCAGACAGGACTGGCCTATCCAGCAGTAATCCCACTAGGGACTGGACTATCCAGCAGTAATCCCACAGGGGACTATCCATCAGTAATAACATGGGACTGGTCCACCCAGCAGTAATCCTACACATGACTGGCCTATCCAACAGTAACCTCACATGGGACTGAACTATCCAGCAGTAATCTCACACTGGACTGCCCTATGTACCAGTAATCCGACGGCTGACCTATCCATCCTACCTGGGATCAACTTTTGCCAGTAATCCCACATGGGACTGATGTTATTGTCTGTACCAGATAATCTATTCCAGACATTATTGTCTGTACCACATCACCTATTCCAGTCCTTATTGTTTTCTCTAATTGTATGCTTTCAATACTGCTGCACCCTTGGCGGATGACCCCGCAAGGGGAGATGTTGGGGTTCTCAGAACGCTTGTTATTCAAGTGGCAATCATGAAAATGCCAGTAACATCCTTGAAATTGAAAAACTCATGGTTTTTCATGAATAATGGCAAAACCATCTACAGGAATTTGCCGGTCTCCAACACTTTTTACGGTGTTATTTCCTTTATGCCTGATGATCACGTTACATTCAGATGCCTCCCATTCAAGCCATTGAAGAGGTAGAAAATTGGACGATTTTGACAGTTCAAATTGTCCATCGGGTTGTTCCTGTCTTCTAGAGTATTCTTTTGTTGGCATTGGCTGTGATAATGCCCAAAGATAGAGCGCATTAGTATCGTATCCTACTATTTTTTGACAAATTTTGCCTCCACGAATCTGCGTTATACCCTTTTCTGCATATCGTTTGAAAATAATGCTTGGTCCACCCACGAGATTTGCACGCATTGTGTGATAGATGTCCTTGTCCTTATCGCTAAAAAGTGTGAAATGTCCTGAAATCTTTATACATATATTTCATAGAAACTCCAGGAACAGAAATGCAGTCTTTAAATAGATCAATTCCGAGATCTCTATAAAATATGAACATTTTATCTGCGGCTTCAGTAAATGGTATCACGTCGAGATTGTTATACCAAATGAGAAAATCTCTTAAAGTTTGCATGTGGTGTTCACGCCAAATGTTCTGCAAATGGAGATATTCTTCCGCTGTCATTTCTTCGTTCCTTAGTTCATTGTAAAAAAATTCCCTACGAGGTAATTGGGTCTCTTTCAACTTCTCTAGTGAATCCATGTATTCATAGCAAAATTTTCCCTTTGCTAAGATGCAGTCGTAGGCTTTAACCCATTTTTCATAACTGACATCGGGAGCCAGGTAATTTCTGATGTCTAAGAATTTAAAGTTCGCTGTTGCTATTACCATGTGATTGTTTCCTTTCTTTACGTGAAATTTTACATTCTCATTCTGTGCTAAATATTTGTAAAGGAAGGTCTTCACAAGATTTACATCATATTTTCCTGAGTTGAATCCGAGTACTGGGAGCTGGGCGAGATATTCGAGAAAACGTGTCTTCAACTTGGCGAGATAAGGAACTGTCTTTTCTTGCTCATTGTTGTCACCATTTTGCTCAGCGGCTGGTTGTTTTGTTTGACGGCACCTCTCATTCAAAGTATCAATTACCCACTTGAATTTTTCGGTTAAAAGCCGGAAGGACTCATCGCTAATCTCCTTGAGATACACCATGAAGCGCTGGATAAGATCTTGCGGGTCACCATTCGACACTAAGCAATTTGCAACATTGTAATTTGGTACATTAGAGTGTACGGAAACACTTAGAGGCACATGTCGCGCTGTTAAAGTAGTTTTTCTCGATCACCCCCTTCAACATGTTGTAACATCGCTTCAAAATCAAAGCATGCCCGGTAAGGATAGAAAACGGTCAGGTAAAGGAACCGATATTCCTTCATCTTCTAATTTTTCAAAAATTGTCTGTTCGACATGGTACACCCCTCCCCGAAATTTCAGCTTGGTTGTTGCGTCTCATGTCCTTTCGTGAACGTCCAAGCGGTAGATGTATGGGAAAGACTTGCCACATTTGCTACAGGAAAAGCTCCGGGAATACCTTTTTACATCGAATATGTAACTAAAATGTCTGCCAAAGACGTTGAGAAACATAGTATCATCAAACCTTCTAGCAGACCTGCGGATAAGGACAGCGATACTTTGCTCTGATAAATCCCCCAATGCCCCCCCGCCGCCCCCCCCCTCGTTTTCTTCATCTTCATCATCACTATCGGGAAGGCTTGCTCTCTCTAATGTATAGACCACAATGTTAATGCGAAAGATTTTCTCCAACTCATCTAGCCCACTGATTGAGACAGTTACTCCCCTCCATACCCCTTGCAGCTAAGTATTTTCAAAAGTTTGCCGTAGCTTGCCTCTCGCAGTTTTGAGGGTTTGCATTATTTTGATGAATAGCATGAGCCCGAAATACACATTTATTATCTTGATACGGACCATTGCTATCTCCGGTGAGAGAATATAAACCAGGATTGTATTTGACATATTGTGGCAATTCTACCGGTGCGCCAATGAGAACGTCTCGCAATTTGGTTACAAAAAATGTGACGTTACATACGAGTTTTACTACCCATTTTGAATCTGGGCGCTGATTTCTTGCCCATGCACCTAGATCAAGATCCTGCAACTCGCGTTCGAATGACGCAAATGAACCCTCGTCTGATATCAGGAAAGGGTTGTCAAAGACGCGAGAATTATTGATGGAGCTATGATAGTAACGCAATGCATCTGTTTCGGTATGGCGTAAAATAAAGCCAAGAGACAAATTAATTCGAAAAGCAGAGGTCTGATCTTCAAATATCCCTCTGGCATAGTATTTGGGGCGAGACAGTGAATTTAATCTGAGATTATATACATCCTGGAGTCTATTACCTCGCCGGAAATGACGTCGAATGCTCATCCAGTTTCTGGTGTATATGTCTGTTAGAGCATCTTCTTCCGGGAAGTAGTCAGCTGATATCTGAACTGGATCTGGGTCAAAAGTCGAGTATCCCAATATCTCGTGAAGCTCTCTACCTAGGCCTTTGTCCTGAGAATCGGCTCGCAGGAAGTTTCGAGTGTCGCTGCCCTGGCTTTCTGTTGGCTGACTCTCCTGAAGTTGAATAAGATAGATTTGACAATACAAACCATATGTACAGCCTTCACGCTATAACATACTTCGAAGGAATAGAATGCGAGATTCGAAGAATTGAATAAGTAACTCACCTCTGTTGCCTCATCCTCATTTTGGTCATTAACTTCAACTTCTCCTCTATTCACGTTCTGAGGATTAAGATCCTGCCGTTGTCCGCCAAAGCCGATTTGTCCCTCTGCCTGAAATGTATAAAACTTTAAATACGATCATATCGGCCAGGGGTTGAAACGGGGTCTGAAAATGAAGTCAAAGTTTGTCAGTTTCAGGCAGTTATTTCTAGCCACAATTTTGTTTTTTCAACTGTTGACCGCTTCTCTCTTGCAGGAAACAAGCTTATGTTTATGTATACTATGATTGTCTTTTTGAATTTGGTGCTAATACTGTTATATGGAATATGAAATAGGTCTTTAGATTATGGACGCGGATATTCTCTAATGGACGACGGCTGGATTATCAATGACGGACTAGACGCTTGTAACTTATTTCGAACATCAAAATCTGTCGGTTTCGGGCAATTTTTTCGAGCCCTGATCAGCAAGCTGTCGACGTGAATTCGAAGAGAACATACATGAGAGATTTTAGGACTTAGGACTTTCTGGTCTAACGGCGCTTTGCTGTTCTCCAACATTTTCCTCCTGAACTCCCGCCGATTCGAGTCCTTCTAGCATCAAGTTTTCTTCAAAGTCGGACGACCATTTAGGGTCCATACTTCACGAATACATAGGCTGGGACCATAGGAAGGAATCCGAGGTTGAAGATGGAGACATGCTCCCCAAGCAAGACAAAATACAGCAAATAAAAACTCTTTTCAGATTCAGACTCTTGTCTGTTCATAAAACTTCAACTAACAAAAGTTCCCTCCACCTATTTTTTCGCAGTATTTATTCAGACATTATTTGATTGTCTGTGCAAGTAATATCAATTGACCAACTTACCCCTTTTCTATCCGTTGGCGATACATATCGCATGCTGATAGCAAAATACGAACGTAGCGTGCAAGATCTATGGGGCTACGTTTCGTAACATGTGTCTAATTCCGCTTAACCCGGGGCTAGGGGCCCATGTACTTCAAGATCCTCATGGTACTCATATGAACAGTCACAATCAAAGCGTGACTGAGGTACATCATTTTTAGATGACGACTCTATAACGAATATTATGGATTAAGAATACTGATCAGCGATACGGATTTGATATTTTGGAACATCATGATGTCTTGCCGGCATCATTGAAAACTGTTGACCGCTTCTCTCTTGCAGGAAACAAGCCTATGTTTATGTATACTTTTGTCTGTTTGAATTTGGTGCTAATACTGTTATATGGAATAGGTCTTTGGATTATGGACGCGGATATTCTCTAATGGACGACGGCTGGATTATGAATGACGGACTAGACGCTTGTAATTTTCCACTAATTGTTATCCCGTGCCTTTTTCCCATATGTATGGAAAAACAGTCGCGCCTCCATTTCCTTTCCCCGCAAATTTCACTAAGAAATGTTGCCAAATTTGGGTGCTCATCGGTGTAATGTCGACGGGCCTCAACATCGGTGGTAAATTCAGAGTCACATCTAAAACAATACAGGTTCGCGTCATTCGAAGTGTGACCCTCAGATGAGCTTTCACCTACAGACATCTCATCCCCTGTGATCTCCGAATTCAGAAAATGCCATATTTCGTTACTTTCTTGGTTTTTCTGACACGAAACACAAAGAATAATCTTATAGACAATGTCTCCTAGAGAAATGAACGTCTATGGCTATTGCGTTTAGAAAACACAATGAAGAAAAAGCGCGAAAATTCGCTCTCAAGCACATGTCAAATGGGTTTTTCCCCATTAAATTATTGGCACATATAAATAGAATACAAACGTCATGTATCACGTGGGTATAGACAAATCAAGAATACAGTTTCATTTAAAAAGAGGGGAAAACCAGATAACCATATGATGACATTTTCTCACAATCCTTGTATGCTATGTGACTCATGGCAATAGGAAAAACAAGTCCATGCACACATGCACGGATATCGTAGTAAAAGCACTGACGTCACGCGTCACGCAGTCCGTCATTCATAATCCAGCCGTCGTCCATTAGAGAATATCCGCGTCCATAATCCAAAGACCTATTCCATATAACAGTATTAGCACCAAATTCAAACAGACAAAAGTATACATAAACATAGGCTTGTTTCCTGCAAGAGAGAAGCGGTCAACAGTTTTCAATGATGCCGGCCAGACATCATGTTCCAAAAATATCAAATCCGTATCGCTGATCAGTATTCTTAATCCATAATATTCGTTGTAAAGTCGTCATCTAAAGAATGATGTATCTCAGTCACGCTTTGATTGTGACTGTTCATATGAGTACCATGCGGATCTTGAAGTATATGGGTTCATACGGCCCCTAGCCCCGAGTTAAGCGGAATTAGACACAAGTTACGAAACGTAGCGCCATAGATCTTGCACGCTACGTTCGTATTTTGCTATCAGCATGCGATATGTATCGCCAAATTTGAGAAACTTTGAGTGGAGGCGCTTGGTGGAATAGCCCTGTTTTATAAGTAACCCAACCCGGCCATTTGATGAAGGACAGCGTATACAGCGAATAGATTATCCATGATATATGCTGTGCATCTGAGCCCTATTATGGAGCAAATGGAAGAGAAGTACAATACAGGATTAGATATCGGCGACCGAGTTCTGTCTTCCTTGCCATGGCCATAGAATATCTCGATGAAGAGAAAGCTGTAGATGAGTGGGTGAGAGACGTAGGAAAAGACGAAGTGGTGGACTTACCGTGGTTATCGGAATACCAGAATCCAGAATGGCGAGAAAATCACCTGAAGACGGAGGAGTGGAAATCTAACCTTCGAGTACTCGTAAAACGAATGTGGAAGCTGAAGCGATGCTTCACAGTGCCGTATATTAACTTAGAGAAGCCCTGTACTTCTTTGTAACGCGTGAATGACATGTTCGAACTTGAAACTGTTTTTTCCTGCATTGCCACATATGTTTATTTTTACCTCTGACGTCACAGACAAGTTCGAACTTGAAACTGGTTTTTCCCGACATTGGCACACGCTGACGGATTAGACATGTTCGAACACGTGGAAAATAGTTTAACGCCACTCCAGTCTTCAGCTATTTAAGAGAAACCTCTTTCATTGGCAGTCCATTATCTGACATTCTAGCTTCACCTTTTCGACGAGATCGAAAATCATGTATGATTTAGCGAGTGATGTCTTTGTCAAATGCTCGATAGAATCCAGCCATGACAATTTCGTGGATTTTGTAGAGAATATCACGGTGGCGGACTGTGATCCAAATCAGGCACTGAAGTTGCTCCGTCTAACAGTCGAAGGATGGGGAAAACTCAGACTGCATAAACACTATGGAAGAAAGTATATCGAACAATACGGCTACTTCAGTACCCAACGCCTATCAGAAGATGTGTACTCAGGGCAAAGGACGTATCCACCTCCGTCGTTGGAAAGTGTGTGAAAAGTCTCAAGATAAACTCTATCCAACGAAAATTGCTCCGGTGTTTCAAGTCTATGAGGAGATAACCGTACGGTTCACCAGTAGCATCTTGGAAGGCTTCATCAAAAAATTTCGTAGGATCGGTCACACAAGATTAACTCATGAATATTTACTTAAACAGGAGCCGATTCCAAGGTGTATACCTTGCCATGAAGATCTCACGGTGAAACATATTCTCATAGACTGCATAGATTTTAAGACTGTAAGAGATACTTTTTATCGAGCAGATACGCTGGACGATCTTTTTAGCAGAGCGAAAGAAGATTGTATTTTAGGTTATTTGAGAGAGATTGGTTTGTTGTACAAATTTTAATGTTTGTACCTGTTTTAACGCATTAGTTTACCGAGTTTTTGAATTGATTGCTTAGAATTTTGTTTGGTCGTCGCTATATAGCTGAAATATTGCTGAATGCGACGTTAAACCCTAATTCTCTCTCTCTCTCTCCTTTTCCGGGATACATCTGTTTAGCTATTGTTGAAATCTGGGAACCATCTCTAGGATCTCTGGTGCGATGCTCCTTACTCTTGTGGAAGAGATTCTGTACAATGTAAATGATGCTTACGTTGCGATGATGACTTCCTTTCGTAGACAGTTTAGTCACTTCATCGTCAGCCTCGGACATGAGATCATCAATCATGTTTTTGGCGGGGTCGAGGTCGGCCGGCTGTGCGAGCCCTTCGTAAAATGTCACGTCATGAATATTTCCATATAGAGATTGCCATTCTCCGTAACACCACACAACGGTGTCTATAGACGGATTAATGATTTCAGAGGAATGTTGGATTATTCGAGAAACGAAATAACTTTTTCCACTTCCTGTAGGCCCCGATACCATACATGTAAAAGGATGTTTCCAACGTGTGTCCATACCGGTTACGGGGCCCGGATGTAGAGAGATTGGGAGTCGGACGTGTTTTCACTTCGCTCCGAGAAATTTGTCTATTTCTGCGTATTTCAGCTAATATTAGCTCTGATTTCTGTGTAATATATTTTGTGAATACTTTCGACAAATACCTGTGGTGAAAGTTTAGAATTATTTCTCGGTTTTTGCTGTTCAGGGCGGTTTTCTGACTTGGCCTGGTTTGGGAAGGCAGAGACCTGCCATTACTACCGTCTCGGTCTTTGTGACCGAGAGGGTCGGTGGGGTTTTTTCTGTCTCCCTCTCCTCTGTTTGTTCGCGGTCTGTAAATATTTCGTATTTTTGTTGCTGTATATATATTTCCTTGTTGGCTTGATAAAGTTTATAGTAGATTCGTTTTTCGTTCAGTTTGGCTCAGGTCGATTTACACATATCTGCGTATATCAACTAGGCTGAATACATGTACATATTAGTGTGTACTGAAGGCTATCCCAAAGAGTACACGTTTGAGCGAGTCTTTTGTTCTCTGTTCTTTTGTTCTCTGTTCTTTTGTTCCTCGGTATCAACTAGCAACGGGCCCGGTTGAGAACTGGGCTATTGTTCGGCGGAGACAAGGCTCAGAGAGAGTGTATTGTTGTATAGTTTTCACTTTTACCTTCAGAGTTGGGCTCCCTCAAGGGGGTAGGCGATGTTTTCTCTGAGGGGAAGTTTAATAGCTCACTGAGCCTAAAACTTCACGGTCCATAGAGAGCAGATCCGGCTGATATATATCACGCACTAAAAGACACTGTTGGATCAGGACCGAAAATTGTTAAAGGCCTAGTACAGGTATCAAATACCTTGTGGAACCTCACGGTAGCAAATGAGAATACCAAAACTAGACTAGTGCTGGAAGGTATTCGCGTTGGACATCAACGTGGCTATTTTGAGGAAATAGATCCAGGGAAATTGCTGGTAAAAATGAAAGGACCATGCGATTTCCCAGATTCTGAGATCAAACGTGCTTTTGAGTTTTATGGGGATGTTCTCTCTTTACAAAAGGAGTTCTACTCGTTTGATAGACAGTTTGAAACGGGAGTTCGAAGAATTTGGATGACGAAATTCAAACGTGATCTTCCTTCTTCTATTTTGATTGGAGGTATGAGACTTTCCTGTATGGTATAACGGTCAAGTAAAAACATGTTATACTTGTGGATCAGAAAATCACATGAACTGGAAGTGTCCTTTGAAAAATAAATGCCTGATTTATCATCAGGAAGGCCACTTTAAAAAAACCTGTCCAAATGCCAAACAGGTTCCTGAAGATAACGCAGCTAATGATAGAAGAGATGATTTGTTGAATTCTCGCTTTGTTCCGGCTGCAGGAGTTAGAAACTTTCCGCCGAGGCTATCCGGCAGAAACAACAGCACTATAAAGATGCATGGAAGACTGTAGGCCGTAATGGTAAGGCCACTGAACGTCAACAGAAGATAGACTCCGCCGGAAGCAATGAGAAAACTGCAAACCGCTACGAGTGTCTCGATGACGCGATGGATGAAGCTTGTAATTCGGAAGATAGAGATGTCAGTGAGAGTGAAGTTTGCGATGATGCAGAAGTCAAGTCAGGTGAACAGACTTCTGATCAGACTGAAAGAGATGACATAGTATTAATTCCGGAGGTTGAATTGAAGAGTGTCAACTTACCGGATACTGATAGTGATTCGAGTCAGAATGCACCTGTGCAGTCTGTGGATTCCTCCATTAATCCTATTCACTCCGGTGTAGGTGTTAACTTCACACCAAACGAGGAAGTAATGAAGGAGTTCTCAGAAAAAGAAAGTAGTCAGCAGCCTGGTAGTAATGAAGCTATCTCGAATAAGAATGAAGAGAATGCAATGGATATCGGCGGGGAGCCTGAGGTGGTCGATGCTAATCCCACTCCTAGCAGTGATGCATTCATTCTTTCTGATGAGGAGTATCAGGAGTGTAACGATCGCCCGCTAATAGGCGAGACTTCCTTGAACCAAAGGTCTATGGACTTGTTGGGACAAGAGACAGAAATAAGTTTGTAAGAAGGAAAATCAAAAAGACAAGAGAGAACAAAGGAAAAAAGAAAAGAAGGGTAAAAAAGAATTAATCAAAATAAAACGTAAGCTAACCTTATATATCTTGGCTTGGGCAGCTTTGTGTTTTATTTCTATATACGGAAGATGGCTCGGCCACCAACTATCGTTCAATGGAATTGCAGAGGAGTTTGGCCAAATTTAAATGAACTCCAATTATTAACTCAAGATTATGAACCATCAGCTTTTTGTCTCAACGAGACCTTTCTTAAGAAAGCAGATAAAGATAAATTTAAATTTCGCCAATACACACCTTATTATTCCTACGTTTTAGACGAAAATGGAAAAGCTACTGGTGGTTCCTCAATATTGGTTAAAATGGGTGTGTTACACAGTCCTGTTGATTTAGTGACAGATTTACAAGCTGTAGCAGTTCGTATTACCTTGAATTCTGTTTTCACATTATGCACGGTGTACATACCTTCTTCTGGTAGTCCACAATGCCATAGTTATACCAGTACCAAAGCCTGGACGTGACCATACAGACCCTGGTAATTATCGTCCTATTTCACTGACTAGTTGTGTCTGCAAAACTATGGAACGCATGATAAATGATCGCCTTGTTTGGTACCTGAAAACTGAAAAGAAACTTACTGATATTCAAGCTGGTTTCCGAAAAAATAGAAGTACCATTGATCATTTAGTCAGATTAGATTCGTTTGTTAAGAATGCTTTCGCTAAGAACGAACATGTGGTTTCTATCTTTTTTGATTTAGAAAAAGCCTATGATACTACATGGAAATACGGATTCTTAAAGATCTTCAAAAGATGGGATTAAAAGGTCGTTTACCAGTTTTTATTTCCAACTTTTTGAATGATAGACAATTCCAAATTCGTTTGGGTACAACTATGTCTGATCATTTTGATCAAGACCAGGGTGTCCCACAGGGCAGTATTTTGTCTACTACTCTGTTTAGTATTAAGATCAACAGCCTGGCTGCAGTTCTGAATAAATCAATTGATGGCTCACCTTTTGTAGACGATTTCAATATATCGTGTAGTGGGAAAAGTATACACAGTATTGAGAGAACATTACAACTTTGTCTACACAGAATTCAGAAATGGTGTCTAGAAAATGGTTTCAAGTTCTCCAGAGCTAAGACAAATTGTATACACTTTTACAAAAAATACTTCCAGCACGAAGATCCAAAACTAAAATTAGACGGAACTGAAATCAAAGTAGTAAAAGAGGTCAAATTTCTAGGCATGTGGTTTGATCAACGACTAACATTCAAATCACATATAAATTGCTTAAAAGCCAAATGCACGAAAGCTCTGGATTTGTTGAAAGTCGTTGCCAGCTATAAGTGGGCGGGAGATCAGCAAACTCTCCTTCATTTATATCGATCGCTTGTTCGTTCCAAACTCGATTATGGTTCTAGTGTTTATAAGCGTGCAAGCAAGTCAAACTTGGCAAAGCTAGATCCTATTCTCCATCAAGGACTAAGGCTTTGCCTCGGTGCGTTCAGAACATCACCCAAAGAAAGCTTGTACGTAGAAGCGGATGAAATTCCTCTAGAACTTCGGAGAATTAAATTATCGCTGCAATATATCACAAAACTGCGTTCGAACCGCTCAAATCCTGCATATAACTGTGTTTTCAACCCTGAGTACGCAGATTTATATTCGCTAAAACCCTCGATTATTCCACCTCTTGGAATCCGTATGAAACCACATCTTGTAGCAGCTGGTATTAAAGTTAGTCAGATTTTACCTAACGAGCTCTTGCCAACTCCACCATGGCAGTTAGCCACACCAGAAGTAGATATTTCACTGACTAAATATAAAAAGGCAGACACGAGCCAGCTGGTGTATACTCAGGAATTCGGTCTACTGAGAGAGAAATACAGTTCACATCAGGCTATTTATACAGATGGTTCTAAAGATGGTGAGAGAGTAGCATGTGCTACTATCTTTAGTTCCAAAACTAAAACGTATCGACTGCCAGGTAAAAGTTCCATATTTACTGCAGAAGCAAAAGCTCTATTATCTGCTTTGGAAGGTATTGGATCCACTAGAAGGAAAAAATATGTCATATTCTCCGATTCACTGTCATGCCTTAAAGCAATTAAAAATGGAAATTCCACTCATCCCACCATCTTGGAAATTCTACAATTATATGACACCAGATTTGATCAACAGATAGATATTGTGTTTTGTTGGGTGCCTAGTCACGTTGACATCAAAGGCAACACTGAAGCTGATAGACTAGCTAAGGCAGCTTTAGATGGAGAAGTTGACCCTGTTGGTCTCCCATACAGCGATTTCAGACCATCTATCTGCGCATATGTAAGAAGGCTGTTTCAATCGCTATGGGATACTATGAATAATAATAAACTTCACGAGTTCAAAAAAACGGTTGGTTATACTCACCTGAACAGTCATAAACGCTTCGACCAGGCCATGATTAGACGATGTAGGATCGGTCACACACGATTAACTCCTGAATATTTACTAAAACAGGAGCCGATTCCAAGGTGTATACCTTGCCATGAAGATCTGACTGTGAGACATATTCTCCTGGACTGCATAGATTTTAAAACTGTAAGAGATACTTTTTTTCGAGCAGATACGCTGGAAGATCTTTTTAGCAGAGTGAAAGAAGATTGTATTTTAGGTTATTTGAGAGAGATTGGTTTGTTGTACAAATTTTAATGTTTGTACCTGTTTTAACGCATTAGTTTACCGAGTTTTTGAATTGATTGCTTAGAATTTTGTTTGATCGTCGCTATATAGCTGAAATACTGCTGAATGCGACGTTAAACCCTAATTCTCTCTCTCTCTCTCCCTCAAACTTGGCAAAGCTAGATCCTATTCTCCATCAAGGACTAAGGCTTTGCCTCGGTGCGTTCAGAACATCACCCAAAGAAAGCTTGTACGTAGAAGCGGATGAAATTCCTTTAGAACTTCGGAGAATTAAATTATCGCTGCAATATATCACAAAACTGCGTTCGAACCACTCAAATCCTGCATATAACTGTGTTTTCAACCCTGAGTACGCAGATTTATATTTGCTAAAACCCTCGATTATTCCACCTCTTGAAATCCGTATGAAACCACATCTTGTAGCAGCTGGTATTAAAGTTAGTCAGATTTTACCTAACGAGCTCTTGCCAACTCCACCATGGCAGTTAGCTACACCAGAAGTAGATATTTCACTGACTAAACATAAAAAGGCAGACACGAGCCAGCTCGTGTATACTCAGGAATTCGGTCTACTGAGAGAGAAATACAGTTCACATCAGGCTATTTATACAGATGGTTCTAAAGATGGCGAGAGAGTAGCATGTGCTACTATCTTTAGTTCCAAAACTAAAACGTATCGACTGCCTGGTAAAAGTTCCATATTTACTGCAGAAGCAAAAGCTCTATTATCTGCTTTGGAAGGTATTGGATCCACTAGAAGGAAAAAATATGTCATATTCTCCGATTCACTGTCATGCCTTAAAGCAATTAAAAATGGAAATTCCACTCATCCCACCATCTTAGAAATTCTACAATTATATGACACCAGATTTGATCAACAGATAGATATTGTGTTTTGTTGGGTGCCTAGTCACGTTGACATCAAAGGCAATACTGAAGCTGATAGATTGGCTAAGACAGCTCTAGATGAAGAAGTTGACCCTGTTGGAAACCCATACAGCGATTTCAGACCATCTATCTGCGTTTATGTAAAAAAGCTGTTTCACTCTTTATGGGATACTATGGATAATAACAAACTTCAAGAGTTCACAAAAACTGTTGGTTATACGCATCTGAACAGTCAGAAACGTTTCGATCAGGCCATGATTAGACGATGCAGGATCGGTCATACACGATTAACCCACGAATATTTACTAAAACAGGAGCCGATTCCAAGGTGTATACCTTGCCATGAAGATCTGACGGTGAAACATATTATCCTGGACTGCATAGATTTTAAAACTGTTAGAGATACTTTTTATCGAGCAGATACGCTGGAAGATCTTTTTAGCAGAGTGAAAGAAGATTGTATTTTAGGTTATTTGAGAGAGATTGGTTTGTTGTACAAATTGTAATGTTTGTACCTGTTTTAACGCATTAGTTTACCGAGTTTTTGAATTGATTGCTTAGAATTTTGTTTGATCGTCGCTATATAGCTGAAATATTGCTGAATGCGACGTTAAACCCTAATTCTCTTTCTCTCTCTCTCGTTCCAAACTCGATTATGGTTCTATTGTTTACAATGGTGCAAGCAAGTCAAACTTGGCAAAGCTAGATCCTATTCTCCATCAAGGACTAAGGCTTTGCCTCGGTGCGTTCAGAACATCACCCAAAGAAAGCTTGTACGTAGAAGCGCATGAAATTCCTTTAGAACTTCGGAGAATTAAATTATCGCTGCAATATATCACAAAACTGCGTTCGAACCACTCAAATCCTGCATATAACTGTGTTTTCAACCCTGAGTACACAGATTTATATTCGCTAAAACCCTCGATTATTCCACCTCTTGGAATCCGTATGAAACCACACCTTGTAGCAGCTGGTATTAAAGCTAGTCAGATTTTACCTAACGAGCTCTTGCCAACTCCACCATGGCAGTTAGCCACACCAGAAGTAGATATTTCACTGACTAAATATAAAAAGGCAGACACGAGCCAGCTCGTGTATACTCAGGAATTCGGTCTATTGAGAGAGAAATACAGTTCAATCAGGCTATTTATACAGATGGTTCTAAAGATGGTGAGAGAGTAGCATGTGCTACTATCTTTAGTTCCAAAACTAAAACGTATCGACTGCCAGGTAAAAGTTCCATATTTACTGCAGAAGCAAAAGCTCTATTATCTGCTTTAGAAGGTATTGGATCCACTAGAAGGAGAAAATATGTCATATTCTCAGATTCGCTGTCATGCCTTAAAGCAATTAAAAATGGAAATTCCACTCATCCCACCATGTTGGAAATTCTACAATTATATGACACCAGATTTGATCAACAGATAGATATTGTGTTTTGTTGGGTGCCTAGTCACGTTGACATCAAAGGCAACACTGAAGCTGATAGACTAGCTAAGGCAGCTTTAGATGGAGAAGTTGACCCTGTTGGTTCCCATACAGCGATTTCAGACCATCTATCTGCGCATATGTAAGAAGGCTGTTTCAATTGCTATGGGATACTATGAATAATAACAAACTTCACGAGTTCAAAAAAACGGTTGGTTATACTCACCTGAACAGTCATAAACGCTTCGACCAGGCCATGATTAGACGATGTAGGATCGGTCACACACGATTAACTCCTGAATATTTACTAAAACAGGAGCCGATTCCAAGGTGTATACCTTGCCATGAAGATCTGACGGTGAAACATATTCTCCTGGACTGCATAGATTTTAAAACTGTAAGAGATACTTTTTATCGAGCAGATATTTCTATATACGGACTGAAGATGGCTCAGCCACCAACTATCGTTCAGTGGAATTGCAGAGGAGTTTGGCCAAATTTAAATGAACTCCAATTATTAACTCAAGATTATGAACCATCAGCTTTTTGTCTCAACGAGACCTTTCTGAAGAAAGCAGATAAAGATAAATTTAAATTTCGCCAATACACACCTAAGAATGGTGCAAGCAAGTCAAACTTGGCAAAGCTAGATCCTATTCTCCATCAAGGACTAAGGCTTTGCCTCGGTGCGTTCAGAACATCACCCAAAGAAAGCTTGTATGTGGAAACGGATGAATTTCCTTTAGAACTTCGGAGAATTAAATTATCGCTGCAATATATCACAAAACTGCGTTCGAACCACTCAAATCCTGCATATAACTGTGTTTTCAACCCTGAGTACGCAGATTTATATTCGCTAAACCCCTCGATTATTCCACCTCTTGGAATCCGTATGAAACCACACCTTGTAGCAGCTGGTATTAAAGTTAGTCAGATTTTACCTAACGAGCTCTTGCCAACTCCACCATGGCAGTTAGCCACACCAGAAGTAGATATTTCACTGACTAAATATAAAAAGGCAGACACGAGCCAGCTCGTGTATACTCAGGAATTCGGTCTGCTGAGAGAGAAATACAGTTCACATCAGGCTATTTATACAGATGGTTCTAAAGATGGTGAGAGAGTAGCATGTGCTACTATCTTTAGTTCCAAAACTAAAACGTATCGACTGCCAGGTAGAAGTTCCATATTTACTGCAGAAGCAAAAGCTCTATTATCTGCTTTGGAAGGTATTGGATCCACTAGAAGGAAAAAATATGTCATATTCTCCGATTCACTGTCATGCCTTAAAGCAATTAAAAATGGAAATTCCACTCATCCCACCATCTTGGAAATTCTACAATTATATGACACCAGATTTGGTCAACAGATAGATATTGTGTTTTGTTGGGTGCCTAGTCACGTTGACATCAAAGGCAACACTGAAGCTGATAGACTAGCTAAGGCAGCTTTAGATGGAGAAGTTGACCCTGTTGATCTCCCATACAGCGATTTCAGACCATCTATCTGCGCATATGTAAGAAGGATGTTTCAATCTCTATGGGATACTATGGATAATAATAAACTTCACGAGTTCAAAAAAACGGTTGGTTATACTCACCTGAACAGTCATAAACGCTTTGACCAGGCCATGATTAGACGATGTAGGATCGGTCACACACGATTAACTCATGAATATTTACTAAAACAGGAGCCGATTCCAAGGTGTATACCTTGCCATGAAGATCTGACGGTGAAACATATTCTCCTGGACTGTATAGATTTTAAAACTGTTAGAGATACTTTTTATCGAGCAGATACGCTGGAAGATCTTTTTAGCAGAGTGAAAGAAGATTGTATTTTAGGTTATTTGAGAGATTGGTTTGTTGTACAAATTTTAATGTTTGTACCTGTTTTAACGCATTAGTTTACCGAGTTTTTGAATTGATTACTTAGAATTTTGTTTGATCGTCGCTATATAGCTGAAATATTGCTGAATGCGATGTTAAACCCTAATTCTCTCTCTCTCTCTCCAAAACTAAAACGTATCGACTGCCAGGTAAAAGTTCCATATTTACTGCAGAAGCAAAAGCTCTATTATCTGCTTTGGAAGGTATTGGATCCACTAGAAGGAAAAAATATGTCATATTCTAACATTCACTGTCATGCCTTAAAGCAATTAAAAATGGAAATTCCACTCATCCCACCATCTTGGAAATTCTACAATTATATGACACCAGATTTGATCAACAGATAGATATTGTGTTTTGTTGGGTGCCTAGTTACGTTGACATCAAAGGCAACACTGAAGCTGATAGACTAGCTAAGGCTGCTTTAGATGGAGAAGTTGACCCTGTTGGTCTCCCATACAGCGATTTCAGACCATCTATCTGTGCATATGTAAGAAGGCTGTTTCAATCGCTATGGGATACTATGAATAATAACAAACTTCACGAGTTCAAAAAAACGGTTGGTTATACTCACCTGAACAGTCATAAACGCTTCGACCAGGCCATGATTAGACGATGTAGGATCGGTCACACACGATTAACTCCTGAATATTTACTAAAACAGGAGCCGATTCCAAGGTGTATACCTTGCCATGAAGATCTGACGGTGAGACATATTCTCCTAGACTGCATAGATTTTAAAACTGTAAGAGATACTTTTTATCGAGCAGATACGCTGGAAGATCTTTTTAGCAGAGTGAAAGAAGATTGTATTTTAGGTTATTTGAGAGAGATTGGTTTATTGTACAAATTTTAATGTTTGTACCTGTTTTAACGCATTAGTTTACCGAGTTTTTGAATTGATTGCTTAGAATTTTGTTTGATCGTCGCTATATAGCTGAAATATTGCTGAATGCGACGTTAAACCCTAATTCTCTCTCTCTCTCTTTTTAGCAGAGTGAAAGAAGATTGTATTTTAGGTTATTTGAGAGAGATTGGTTTGTTGTACAAATTTTAATGTTTGTACCTGTTTTAACGCATTAGCTTACCGAGTTTTTGAATTGATTGCTTAGAATTTTGTTTGATCGTCGCTATATAGCTGAAATATTGCTGAATGCGACGTTAAACCCTAATTCTCTCTCTCTCTCTTTCACCGTTGCCACTTCTTCTAGTGGAGACTCCTCCGCACCGTCATCCTTGTCCCGGTCATCTTCCTTAGGGACCTCTTCCTCAGTAGGCCTCTCATCTCCTACGACATGATTGGGTGTCATGGGACGTGGACCTTTACGAAAAATGTTAGCATATGTCGGCCTGTTGATGGTACAGTCGTCCGACAGGTGCCCAAATGAGAAGCACCTTCTGCATCTCGGCGTACAACACTGATTTGCCACGTGGCCTTTTTGGGGAGGCGCCCCACGGACTGTTACTAGTGCTTTTGTGTTAAAAATTTTCAGTTCCAGCGGGATCTTGTCCCTATCCTGGGGCGCACACGCCAGGGACACGTGCGTCACGCCAGTCTCAACTTTGGGGTGACCCAGAACACCAGTTTCGTCTACTATGGCCGACGCAATGCCATACGGCCGCAACGTCCTGTCTATCGCCCATTTCGTCACATAGGGCGGCAGACGGGAAATCCGAAGCTCCACCACAGACTTAGAATAAACGGAGAACTTCAGAACAGTTCCATTCCTCGTCCTTGTCGAACCGGCACCAAGCAAAAGTTCAGCACTTTTCACCTCGTAGGTCACCAGCCACTGACCCGGTCGCTCTCCTGGCGAAATCCTGCGAATACCAGGCGAAGGAACAATCTCTGAAATCGGTCGGATCAGCCCCTCCCGCGGAATGCGACCCTTAAAATTCACGACCACAGTTCGGCGGATGATATGCTCGTTTACAGAGCGTTGATAGATCTGTTCATCCGTTAGGCAGCTGTCGTCACCATCGTCTCCGTAATCCATTGTGAAAAAGCACAGCCGGAAAATAAGAAAAACACAAAAAAAATCTCACCAAGGGGTAATCTAATCCATAGTCCGTAGGCAGTCCAAGTCGTCGTCGAGGGTAATCCAAATGAATATTTTTTGCGCAGATACTATACTTTGATCGTGCCAAAAGGCCAAGAAGCGATGCCGCTCAGCGCCCCCGGTGATTAATACATCCTTCCCCTTCTTCGACATGCATGCCGGGAAATCGAGGATTTTTCTCATCCTTTCCTCACCCCTCTCTCTTTCTTAGTCAAACCCTATATAACCCGGGCTGCACAGCGTCCGCCGCATCGTTCCAACACCAAGGACGGAGAAAAAGTTCTCATTTCCACTCAATGGACACTCCTCGGTTTTCTCCTTCTCAAATATTCATCCAAACTCTCTTTTTCTCTCGCTGGTTCGCGCACGACGCGGCTTTACACGCACATGCGCATCAACGTATGCATTACGTATGTTCAGTAGCTGGCTGATCTCCCCTTTGACCGTGCACGCAATTCCCAGGGGTTACTAGATATAGGCTCCAATTTTTACAATGCATTTTTCTTTTCGAAAACTACTTTTTCTTGACTAGCGGCAGCTGGGAAACACGATTCTGAACTCCGTTTGCTTCCTAGACCGCTCCTTCATCGATCCGAAAATGTTAGAACGTTGAAATAGGTACATAAAACGGTCGCTGTAGAGCAGACAAAGGCTTGGATGGAGAAAGTCGAGCGCGGGAATTGATGGCCCGGAGAATGCGCTTCTCACAGTCTCTTTCGCCCGCTGAAAAAGTGAAGAAAAACAACAAGAGTCGTTGCAGGTGAAGCAAAATTGGTTCTATTTTTCGATTTAACTTAGGAAGTGTGGGCCAATCTCGGAAGTACTGCAATACCGAGCCGACCCGTGGCGAGGATGGAGCAAGCTCCCGGTCTCTCGCCTCCGTCCAAAAATCAGTTTAATATCGAAGTGCCCAAATAGGGCACGTATCAGATATTAAGCTGATAAGAACAGATACTTTTTTTTTATCTTTTCAAAACGTCGAATTTATTGGGTCTGCTGACAATGGTACAAAGTTGACAAGTAAAGACGAAATAATTTCGTCGTCAATGGCTTAGGGCTCACAAATGATAAACTACTGTGGAAGATCCTGGCGGGTAAAAAGAGTTGACTAGAATGCCAGGATCTAACCAAACAAATGCAAATGTACAAGATTGTGAATAGGAAACAAAGGATTCAACGGAATATATGGAGACTGTAACTGAGGATGTATTTTAACATGGCCTTTCGAACATAAACATAGAAATCAGCATTCATGAGGGTCTAGGCGGTAACAAAACATTAAGTCGACGAGTATAACAATTAGCAACGTATATACAGTTATTTACAATGACAAATGACCAGTGTTAATAGTAGATGACAGTTATTCAATAGAGCGCATACATTTTTACAGTATAATTATACACAGATATATACGAAATATGTAGACACAGATAACCATTATTACAGATGTACAATTATTTACATATATATACAAAATATAAACAGACAAACTCTGACAAACATATACAATTCACAAATCTGTATATCAAAAGGACACATAGAACACAATATGTACACACTTGGACATTCTCAGGACACATGTATACAAGATGACAGACAGGTTGACTATATAAAAAAGACAAGATCTTTGGATGCATCGACAGCACACATACGAGTGTCACACGACCAAACATCTAAAAACGTATTTACAGACATTCTTACATAATCAGTACGAGTACGAACAGAACGTAAAAACAAACTCCAAATATCAGACGAAACAAATACACGGTGACCATACTTAACTTCATTCCGACATTTCCAAATCGTCCACTTCAACTCTGAAACAAAATTAAAGGAACATGTTGTTATAATATTCGTTGGGCGATTTCGAAAAGTGAGAAAAAACAACTAAAATAGAAGAAAATCTAAAAGGAAAGTTAGTTAATCTTTTAACAAGATCAGAAAGTTTCACCCATAAAGGGGCAACAAAAATACATTCATAAAATAAATGTTCGGGAGTTTCCCACATAGAACGACAAAACATACAATTGTAATGACGTGCAACACGACAGATTTTGTTTAAAAAGTCACCAGTATACAAAACACGATTAACAAGACGAAACAAAAAATCTTTCACATTATTAGACAAGACAGGGTTCGAAATATCTATGTAAACATTTTTAAAATCAATTCTAGGATAAATAGTGATAATTCTTGGCTGGACTAGTTTATCTTTGATCAGAATACTGTAAAATAATTTCGAAGTTTGAGTTGACCAGTCTAAATCAGGACAAGAATGAAGTACATTACGAACCAAAGAAGCAATATCCTTATAAAACGAAGGTAAATAAGCGGAATGAGGGATAGAGTTACGAGCCATTGAAGGACACAATTTTCTGAGGTGTAACCCTAACCAATACACTGTATAATAACACCAAGAAGGGCATCTATCTGTTTCATATAACAAAAGCAAACTTTAACGTGAGATAAATAAAAAGAATTTAATTTGGTCTTGATATCCACCAAGCCAAAGCCACCCTGAGGAATGGGGTTCAAGAGGGACTCCCGACGGAGACACTCATGCCTCCCATTCCAAAAAAAGTTAAACTGAAGCCTGGTGAATTGATCAAGGAAATGAGGAGGGAGGGTTAGGACCTGCCCAACATACCATAGCTTGCTCAAGGCAAGCGTCTGGCGAAGGACCGCCCTACCCCTAAAATACAATGTACGATTTTTCCACAATTTAAAACAGACTAATACTTTCTAAAAACAGGTGACCAGTTAGACTCAAATAGATCTTTAACATCGGTATAATTTCCGATGTAAGTACCCAACAGTTTATTTAAAGAATTTACCCAATTAATGCCATACGGCTGATCTTCACACCCCGAAAGAGCCCCCAACCACATACCCTTAGTTTTCAGAAGATTTACTCTGGAACCAGAAGCTTCATCAAACAATGTACAATAATTAAGAACCTTGACAACGGAACGACCATTTGCCAGGGTGCACGTGATATCATCAGCAAAAGCTGAAATTTTATTTTCCTTTTTAGAGCCAGGGGGACGGAAATCCCGAACTTCGTCATCCGCCCGAATCTTGTTAAGGAGCGGCTCCAGAGAGAGGACATACAGGAGCGGGCTCAAGGCACACCCCTGATGGACCTCCCTCTCAAGCGGAAACGGCTCCGAAACAAAACCGTTCACGAGGACAGAGCTAGAGGTTTCATTATACAAGAGCTTAATCCAGCTAATAAAATTTTGACCGAAACCATACTCCTCTAATAGCCGAAAAAGATACTCATGAGATACCCTGTCAAAAGCCTTTTCGTTGTCAATACAAAGGAAAACACCAGGTAAGTTCTTTTGATTAATGTAGTCAATAATATTCCGAAGTAGATGACAATTGTCAGTAATAGATCTACCAGGGACAGAAGCAGTTTGATCAAGATGGACCAAGGAGCCCATCACACTGCCCAACCGATTACACAACACTTTTGAAATAATCTTATAATCAAGGTTGAGCAGTGAAATGGGCCTCCAAAATTTTAGATTTTCGGCCTTAGTCTCATCTTTACATAAAAGTGTAATATAAGATAAGCGCTGGGACTCTGACAGAATCCCAGATTCAAAACATTTATTAATATAAATAACAAAATCATGACCAAACAAATCAAGAAATTGTACATAAAATTCTTTTGGCAGACCATCGGGGCCCGGTGACGAGTTATCCTTCATGCCCCTTAATGCAGTCCTCACCTCCCCCAGAGAAATTGGCTCTTCGAGAAGATCCGCATCCTCTGGAGATAAACGAGGTAAGTCCTCCAAAAAGAAGTCAATCATGGAGCTCGACACCGGCTCCCGAGAATACAAGTTAGAATAAAAAATTTTGCATGCTGAAGTGATGTCATCGGAAGAAGTATATTCAACATCATCAGTAACAATCTTAACCATATACTTCTTCTTTGCAGATGCCTTCTCCCTATTAAAGAAATAACGGGAAGGTTTGTCATCCCAATTAAAGTCACGTGCCCTGGATCTAATATAGACCCTCTTGTTGTAAGAAGAGAGGGCGGAATTAAGCTCATCACGCAGACCATCAATCACGGGAGAAGAGGGATCATTACGAGAAAACTCCGAAATAGATTTTTTAAGTGAATTAATATGTTCCCTTCTCCCCCGTGACAGACGGGTGCTGTGCTCCCTGATCAGCTCTGCCATGACCGACTTACACTCCTCCCACCAAAGATGGGAGAAGTCAGCCGTGGCATGGAAAAGAGACCAGAGGTCCCTCATATCTTCCAACAACAGGGGATCATTCAGGACAGAGACATTACAATGCCAGTATCCTGGTCCGGATAAGGGAGATGCCAACCGGCTAAGAGAAAAATTAACGAGGGAGTGATCAGAACATAAAGAAGGCGAAATAGTACAGCCAGACAGAAATTGGACGAGGGACTCCGAAATAAAGAAACGATCAAGGAGACAGGAGACAGAAGAGCTGGACCAAGACACTGCCAAAGTATTGGGGTGAATATATCTATACACATCTTTAAAGTTAAAATCAGAACATAACTGAGTAATAATGCCTGAGCCACCAAGTCTGCGCTCAGGATTCCCACCAATCTTGTCTATAGAAGAATCAAATATACAATTAAAATCACCACCCATAATAATAGGGCGGCTAGTAAGACAATACTGGTGGAGAGAAACAAGAAAATCTTTTCGATCGGCCTCACGGTCGGGTGCATAAACACATATAAATCTAAATTGAAAATCATTTATATTGCAATCACAAGAAACAATACGACCATCAAAATCACGAGATACATATTTTACAGAAACATTAAGTGACTTCTTAAATAAAATGCCTACGCCTCTAGAATTGTAGGCACCATAACTGAATATAGCCTCACCTCCCCACTCCGACTTCCATAACTCTTCAGAAATTTTATCATGTAAATGCGTTTCCTGCAAAAATATAACAGAAGAAGAAGACAACTTGCAAAAGGTAAAGAAATTAGTTCGTTTAGAATTTGTGTTTAGACCATTACAATTAATAGTTGATAGAGAAAAAGAAAAGTCGCCCATGCTAGCCATTGTGAGCATGTAAACAATTAGATAACTAAAAATAGCCATTGCGAGGCCGTATTAGAATGGCACAAAAGAAATGGACATACACAGCAATAAAGCACCCGAACCGCGAGGCTCTGTACAGGGGACATACAAACAATACGCAATGTACAAGTACAAACTTTATACAAGACACAAATATGTACATGAAAACAGTCATACATAAGACATAATTCAAGACGACAAACATAGCAATACAACACACAAATTTACATATAAAGCTGGGTGAACAAATACCCTGTATGCATAAAACATACAGTATCCGAAACGTCAGAGTCCTTAATTGCAATCTAATTTCCCGTAAGTCCGCGTATGTATTGATTTGATTTTGGTCGTTATCTGTAATCACTTCTTCCTATGCCTGGATTTCCTGCCCGTTTTTTGATGCTTAGACTCCGGGGAAGCGGACCCACCCGGCTTATGCGAACTCCTGCTTCGGGTTTTGACTCTGTTGCGGGGCAATTCATCCGGGGAAACTTCCATCTTAGGGGTAATAAGGGGTTGAATTCCAGAATCCGACGGATAATCACTCTGCGACACAACCACATTCGGAGCAATATAATCACTATCCACACTGGATTGAGACTGGGAAGGAGAAAACCCTCCTTGGGTGTAAGGCACAGGGGTAGCGGTTGGAGGTAGTAATTCCTCCCTCTCTTCACTTAAATTAACAATATCAGAAACACATTTCCTAATACTCATCTGCGTCTGGGGTGAAGAACTTCCAGACTGTACCAATGAATTCATCTCATCCATGCACTCCTCGAACATCACGCTGTTCGAATCGCTCTCTTCGTGCCCTGACATCGGTTCTTCTCCCTCTCTCTTCTCCACTGTTTTTTCCTCGCCGGCAGACTCTGCCGCGGACTCCTCCGCCGCTGTCAAATCCCCCCCTTCGCCACCCTCTTCCGTTTCAGCTTCTTTCTCCACAGGCTGACTTTCATGGACGGGGTCATTTAGTACGCCAGCATTCTCAGCCGGCACGTTCATCGGCCTTGTAACGTTAGCATAACTCGTTTTGTTTCGAAAACAGTCCTCCTGCTTGTGCTTAAATGACCCACAGTGAATACATTTTGGAGCTTCGCAGCTGGAACGATAATGTCCAATATTCAAACATTTCAGACAGAGGGGGGGCCTTCCAGGGATAGTAACAAGGCCCTGAAAGGTGGCCAAAACTATGGTGTGGGGAATGGCGTCAATCTGCCCAGCGGCCAAGTTCATGCTCACTCGCCTCACTCCATATTTCACTTTCTCACCCTGCTTGTACTCGTCCGTAACGGACTCGACTTCACCGTATTGGGAAAAATACCTCTCCAGTTCCTCATTTTCGACAATAAAAGGGAGCCAGTGAACTTTGAATGAGATATGCCGTTTCAGAAATCCAGAAGCTACAAAGGTGGTCTTCACATCATCAAGGTAATGCGGGTAATCTTTCCTCAGAAAATCGGCGTACTGGTAAGATTTGAACGCCACAAACCAATCGCGTGAACCACGCATCTGGTCTAAACAATCCAAACTGTCAACATCAATTCCGGGCAGCTTGCACAGAAAGCGAATCAAAGCCTCGCGTATATGCTTAGCATTCCCTTGGGGGTTCTCCTCGAACCGGATCCTCAGAGTGCGTCCCAGCCTCTCCGAGCATATTCCCTTGGGGACAGCCATCCTTGGCTTGACCCCACGGGAAAATCTGAATGCTACTCACGTAAGTCCGTAATCTGTAGGGTAGTCCGTGGGCATGAACAGGTCGATCCAGGGGAGATAATCCGGTCAGCAATGGTATCCAAGGGGTAAATCCAAATCACAAAGTCCAGGGGCGATCCAGTGTCGGTAATCCAATAATCCAATACGAAAAACAGCTATTACGGGAAGCCAACCCTGCTTATCTCAACCTTTGACCTTAGCCAAAAGGCCGAGAAGCGATGCCGGTCAGCGCCCCCGGTGCCAAATATCAATCGTCAGTTTTCTACATGCGTGCCGGTCGATCCATGGCCGCCATCATCCTCTATCTATCCCTATTTTGCCCCGTTGGTAAACAATCTCTCATTCCCACCTAACCCACCCGTCAGTCCTTCCACCGACATTCTGCTTTCGAAAGAGCCAAAACTTTTCCATTTACTCGCCCTTTTATCCACATCCAAATTTCCCCAAATCAAGGCGCGCTCGCTGCACGTGCAATGCATGCGAGTGTTATGTATTCCAGTCAATACATCAGCCCACGTGACACTTACGTGCAGCAGACGTATGGCACATGCCAACGCGCAAGAGTGACTCGCCCCTTGACCGTGCAGGCAGACTGACTAGCTCATCGTAAACCGGAGAAATAAGTTTCAAAGCATTTATCTTTTCACAAACCTGCCTATAGTGGGCGCTGACACCTAGGAAACACGAATATGACATCGCTTTTTCCCCTAGACCGCTCCTTCATCGAACCGAAAATGTTAGTACGTTGAAATAGGTACATAAAATGGTCGCTGTAGTCGACACAAAGGTTTGCTTGGAGAAAGTCGAGGCGGGAAACTGACCGCCCGGAGGTAGCGCTTCTCACAAGCTCTTTCTTCCGCTGAAAAAGTGTGAAAAAATAACAAGAGTCGTTGTAGGTGAAGCAAAATTGGTTCTATTCTTGAATTTAACTTAGGAAGTGTGGGCCAATCTCGGAAGTACTGCAATACCGAGCCGACCCGTGGCGAGGATGGAGCAAGCTCCAGGTCTCTCGCCTCCGTCCAAAAATCAGTTTAATATCGAAGTGCCCAAATAGGACACGTATCAGATATTAAGCTGATAAGAACAGATACGATTTACGATTTTATATAATTTTATTCGATCAAAAAGCAGACTACAAAGTGAACATGATCGTGATGGACTAAATCCATATAGTGGCTTATGGCTCACAATGGCTCACAGGAGAGAAGGCATTCAAGGTTAAAAATTTTGATGACTAGATATTAATTGAAGCCTCTCGTTCAGCGATACATATATAACACTACACGAAAAACCCGCTGTTAATAACAGGAGTCAAACGCACTGAGGTTACTGAATACTCGTAATGCCGCATGTAAAACGACTCGAAATTTATATGTTACTCTTGACCAAATTAATCATTTTGAACTCGAAATGCCACATGTAACGCAACTCGAAATTTATATTGCACCTTGACTTTAAACTAATCAAAGGCAAAGAACGACATAATCATTTTGAACTCGAAATTCTACATGTAACGCAACTCGAAATTTATATTGTACTCTTGACTTAAAACTAATCAAAAGCAAAGACAACATTATCATTTCGAACTTCGCAAAAAATTCCGGAGGAGCACCAGAATTTGAAGAAGGCTCTTCGAGAAAAACGCTGAAAGTCGGCCAAGATTCTGACACGTAACCGACCGAGGAATTTGACTATTATAGTAGCCGGATTGACCGGTTTGTTATCAAATTTAATTTCGTTCCTCGTAAGCCATATGGACATACGAGCCTCGAAAATTAAAATAAGAGAAATTTGAAAATTTATATTGTCATCAATTTTGGGAAGAAGCCCAAAACGGATGACTGAACTTTCACGCTTAAGATGAATGCCAGTCAAATCCAAAATCCAGCCAAAAGCTAGATTCCAGACCAGGCGGGCATTCGGACAGAAAACAAATAAATGTTCCGCTGTCTCAATCTGATTGCAAGAAAAGCACCGCAAACGATTGGTAGCTCTTCTATTATATAAGAGATAATTGACAGGGATGATATCGTGGCCTAATTTCCACGACACATCCCTGACAGCCGGATCAATACATTTATTAAGGATATTTTTCCACACTATCTGAAAATCCAAAGTGGGAAAATTCCGGATAACCCGAGGCATTTCACACAGTGGCACGATTAGCAAAGAATAAAATAATTTGGAAGAGCAAGGCTGCGACCAAACAAAATTAGGACAGAGAGCAGAAAAACGACGAAAGGTATCCATTAAGTTAGAATAAAAGGGAGGCATAGTAGCAGAGTGGGGCATTGAATTTGAGGCAAACTCAGGTTTAAGAGACCGTAAAGAAAACCCAATCCAATACCTAGCAAAATAAGTCCACTTTGCCTTAGAGCCATTCAGCAACTTCCACAAGTGAACTAAACGTAGGGATTCTAGTTTGGAAGTAATATGAGTAATAGACAGGCCTCCGTGTGAAAAACCTGTATATAAGTATTGCCTGGCAATGGGTTCAAAAACAGATGTCTTCCACAAAAAGGAAAACATCAGCTTCTGAAACCTAGCCAGCAAAGCCGGGGGGAGATCTAAGGTGCTCCCGACATAAACAAGTTTGCTCAAAGCAACAGCCTTGAGCAACACACTCTTGCCAAACAAGGAAAGTCCTCTGGACTTCCACTTGTTTAGCACAGATTCAAATTTGGCTAGAATCGGGGTCCAATTGTCCCCCGAAACATCACCACCAAATGAAACACCAAGAATCCTCGAACCGTCCCCCCAGGAAATCCCGAAAGGATGGTCCGAGCGAGTCTTCCATTTACCATGGAAGACTCCTTTGGTTTTAGTTAGATTCAATCTAGAACCAGAAGCCCTGGAAAATAAATTGGACCAATAAATAACTCTCTGTATGGAGCGGTCAGAACAGCAAATCGCTGTACTGTCGTCTGCATACAGGGAGATCTTGGCTTGCTTGGCAGAACCCGGTAATTGTACACCAATTATGTCTGGATCCTTTCGGATCTGAATCGCGAAAGGCTCCAGACATAAAATATATAATAAGGGTGATAAACTGCAACCCTGACGAACACTGCGAGTAACCGGAAAGGATTCGGTTACAAACCCATTAACAATAACTGAGCTGGAAATATTAGTATAAAGAAGCTCTACCCAGCGAATGAAAGAGGGACCAAAGCCAAAAGCATGCAAAGCACGAAACATAAACTCATGACTTACCCGATCAAAAGCTTTCTCTTGATCGAGCGAAACAAAAGCACATGCAAGATCTTTTTGATCAACATAATCAGAAATACAACGAAGGAGGTGAACATTGTCCAGTATCGACCTGCCGGGAACACTGCAGGTTTGGTCATCCTCAACAATACTGGACAATACACACTGCATGCGATTAGTGAGGACTTTAGAAATAATTTTATAATCAACGTTTAAAAGAGAAATAGGTCGCCAAAATTTAAGATTGTCCGCCTTGGCAGGATCTTTGCAAAGTAAAGATATGTAACCTAGACGCTGAGAATCGGACAAAGATCCGATCTCATACGCCAGATTGCATACAGAAACTAACACATCACCAAGCAAGTCAAAAAAGTGCAGATAAAATTCCTTCGACAAGCCATCGTTACCCGGTGACTTGTCGACCTTCATCCCCTTAAGAGCCTCAAGGACCTCCTGCTTCGTGATAGCGCCTTCACACGAAAGGCGATCAGGCACACCCAAAGCAGGAACATCCTCGAGAAATAGATCCGCGAGGGCATCGTCGATGGGCTCGGAAGACAATAAATTTATATAAAAATTCCTGCACTCATCGACAATGCCCTCGTGACTAACAACAGGGCCATCAGGCGTTTGTAATTCCGAAATAAGTTTCTTCTTTGCGTGAGCATGCTCACGACGAAAGAAGAAACGTGAAGGTTTTTCCTGATTTTCCAAAATTTTAGCCTTTGACCTAATTTTTGACCCTTTGAAATTTTTAACATGAATATCACGGAGCTGCTTCCGAAGGTCAATTACCTGATCGATATATTGTCCCGGATCAGCTTTCTCCGCATTTTGCAAATCTCTAAAACGGCTTTGCAAATTTTCAATAATTGCATTCCTCTGTTTAGCATGAGCCCTTCCAAATTTGATAGATAATTCTTTGATTTTTACCTTAACCCCATCCCACCATTGCAAAGAAATACCCTCAATATTTTCCCTTAATTCTTTTTTTACTAAAACCTGAACCGCTTCTTCGAAAATTTTATCTTTCAATAGGAAAGAATTGAAATGCCAAAACCCACCTCCCACCTCAACATCAGGACCAGGCGACCTCATATCTAAGGTCACGTGATCATGATTAGAAAAGGTGGAAGGCAGGATAACGGATGAAACAACATTAGAGACAATACTCTTTGAAACATAAAAACGGTCTAAACGACATGCAACCTTGTTTGCATACCAAGTATACTGTTGCTTTTGAGGATATAGCTTTCTAAAAATATCCACCAAATCAAAGTCCCGGCCAAAAGATTGCAGTATTTCAGCCCCCGCTTGCCCCCAATTTCGATCTCCACCCAATTTGTCTAAAGCTATATTCTCAACGCAGTTAAAATCCCCACCTAGTATAATGGGTTTACTGCAAACCAGATAAGGGACAATGTATTCAAAAAAATCCCGCCGATCCTTAGCATCATTGGGAGCGTACACAGACATTAAACGTAATGAGTTATCCCCCAAGGAAACGTCGACATAAAAAAGTCGCCCTTCATGATCGAACTTAAAATTATGAAATTCCGCACCCAAAGATTTAGAGACCAAAATACCCACCCCTTTACTATTGTTGAGACCGAAAGCCCAAAAAGCTTTGCAAGGCCAATCCTTGCAAAACTCTTCCTCCCATTTTTTGCCCTCACTAACATTCGTACAATAGGTTTCCTGGAGAAACAAAACATCAACAGAATTCCTAACGGCCCACGCGACGAGATGCTTACGCCTTCTCTCGTCCCGCAGACCGTTGCAATTCATAGTTACAAATCTGACCATAAATAACGGAGTAATAAAAAAACAAAAAACAGTAGTATAGAAAGCGCAAATCTCGACGGCCCATACGGGCTAGTGAATAACATTGTTTGTGTGAGTCCGAAGGGTTGATCAAGTTCCATAGTCCAAGTTCGTTTCCGCGTCATTATCAGTCATCAGTCAATGAATAAATACAACAAATCACGGGGGCTCGGCCACGTCATACTGACGAGCCAAACCCGAGATGTTGTCGTCAGAAGCGTCGAAAGGGGCGACTTGTGGTTGGGTCAGGGACAAATCGTAACCTGATCCGTCACTCGAATCCGTCCCAGCACTATTTCTACCACCCTCCCCGCTAGATTTGTTCTTTTTGCTTTGCGCCCTGTTTCTTTTAGATATCTGGCTTTCAGCTGCCGTGTCTGATGAGTCAGACTCAGAATTTGTCAGTGTTGTAAGAGTACGTTTTCGACACTCCGAAGAGTCCATCGAGTCCACAGCACGCTCTTTCGCGAAAGCTGTCGCAGTAGTACGCGACTCGGCTAACACACTGGGACTTATAGACCCCGAAGCAAAAAGTATTTCGTTCGAAATCGACTCACCGGAGTCCTTCGGCTGGTCGGTCCCGACGGCAGTCGGAACACCAAGTTCTCCAACAGGTTCAGCTTCCTTCACTAACGGCATCCGGTTCTCGCGAGCCCGCGGTTCTGGACGCTGAGGGGCGCGACCATACTTAACGGCACTCCTATAAGCATGCGGGCACTCATCCATGGTATGCCCATAACAGAAACACCGTGAACAGTGGGGGGTGGAACACTTATTTTGAACATGCCCATCCAGATTACATTTAAGGCACCGTGGCACCCTCCCCTTCACAGCCACAAGCACCTGCTTCCCATATATTGGCATTAACATCGGGATTTGCTCCTTCTGATCCGGAGTACAAATCATCACCACGTGACGGACTCCCGTCCTAACTCTCGTAAATCCAGGAATGCCCTTCTCAATATCCACGGAGGTTACAATGCCGAATGGCTCCAAAGCATTTTTAATGGCCCACGACGTAATGTGGGGCAACACACGATGGATCCGTAATTCCACCGTGTGCTGACTGAAGGATGTTATGTTCAGTTTCATGCCATCAGCACCCTGCATAGAATTGGCCCTAAGAATTTTCGCCGCATCCTCCAGAGTCGCAGCGGTGACCAACCACTGGCCCGCTCGGTCACCCGGGCTTATCATGTCGATGCTCTCGGGGGGCACCAGTTTCGATAACGGGGCCATGAGGCCCTCCCGAGGAATACGGCCCTTGAAGTTGACGCAAACGGTCCGCTTGACAACATCCAGGTCGACGGACAAGTCATCCTCGTCGTCCGACATTATGGATGACCTCTCAGAATCACGCACACAAAAAACAACTGTCCAGGGTATGGACTCGGCCAAAAAGTAAGCAAACGCTACACTCTTAGCAAAAAGAGTGTCAGCGCAGAAGAGTATATATTTACACACAAATGTACAAAAGTTTACACCCTTCAAACCAAGAGTGTATCCGGGTTGGCACAAATATAACCGCGACCTGCGATTGATATTTAAATCAAACCGTTGAAATAACCGTTGAAATAGACACCGGCACGGGAAACCGGTCACCTCATGGCGACAGCCCCATTTCAATATAACATAATCCCACGTAAATCCAAAATGAAATATCAGGTAAATCCAAAGGAAAATCACAACAGAAATGTCAATACAGGCTAAACCGCATACTTGCGCAACATCTCCGCAAATTTTGGAATAAAAATCCAAGGAAAACCGCAGAAATTCCGCAAAACACACGGAGCACACTTAGGAAGTGTGGGCCAATCTCGGAAGTACTGCAATACCGAGCCGACCCGTGGCGAGGATGGAGCAAGCTCCAGGTCTCTCGCCTCCGTCCAAAAATCAGTTTAATATCGAAGTGCCCAAATAGGACACGTATCAGATATTAAGCTGATAAGAACAGATACGATTTACGATTTTAAATAATGTTTATTCATCAACTGATGACAATACATAGTTTACAAAATGAAATATGGACTAAATCCATCAAAAAGGCTTAAGGCTCACAATAGTTTGAATTTAATGAAATTAGATAAAAAGAAATACAGAGAGTTAGAAGGCCATAATGTTAAAATTAACTGACTAGAATAATTATGTATAAGGCCTTCTAAGATATTTATATGTACACATATTTATTAATTTAATTTAATCAATTACTTTATCATAGAATATGTATATATATATATGTACATGCATATATTAATTTAACAAAGAATGTATAATAGTGAACATAGTTCGCACAATCGAAAGCTGTGCAGGAGTCCCAGATGGTAACCCCTTGGGATGGCAGCCCGACCTATCCTCAGCAAGCTGAGTGTCGACCGGGCTGCTTGAAATCTCCCGCACAGCCTTCCGTATATAAATATAAAGAAATACCTTCTACCAATGGTATATACATATTCACAAAGGTGAGCTCATTAATTCCCAGAGGGAAAATAAGCCCACCTTTTCAAAGACAAACACCAAATAAATATATATACTACATTGTAGTTAATATAATTAGGCCAACCCTCTGTCCAAAATATGATATTTTGGACAAAAGGCAGCCTTAATATAAAACAATAATATTTTCGGAAAGGGAGAGAACCAAGACGGCCAGACAGGTCTCGGAGAGGAAGAACACACCGCTAAGTATAACCCCACAAGCCGCGAAGGCCAAACAATGCACTGCATAATGCAGTACACGGCTTGACCAACGCAGCCGGTGAGAACAACAGCAAGTGCACCCAACGACCCCCCAAAACCGGTCCGGCGAGTCCAGGCCCTCACCTTTCCACCAAACAAACAATAGGCATTAAATTTTGCCGAACTGTGAAATGAACAGGTCGACTTGACCTACTAAGAATAACAAAATTTTAACGTGGGATAGACTATCCCCATGTTATAACTCCTATGCCAAATCCGTACAATCTGACACAGGAACCAGAACAGGCAAAAAGCCGTACATGTACATGTTATACCATGCACACTATACATGTACATGCTACACCATGCACAATGCAGGAGAAATGCGATAAACATATCAGTCAAATAAAAATACGACTTTGTCGTTTTCTGTTTTACAAAATATATTGGATGAACACCAGAATTTTATAAAATAATCTGATGTAAATCTGAAATAATCTGCCAGAATTCTAGAACGAATTCTGGCAAGAAATTTTACAATAATTGTTGCTGGAATAGCAGGTTTGTTTTCGAATTTAGACTCGTTACGTGCTAGCCAAATGCACATACGAGCTTCAAATACTAAAATCAAGGCAATTTCGAAATGGATTTTTGAAGTAAATTTCGGTAAAAGACCAAAACGAATGATCCTACTATCCCGTTTTAGACGAATGCCACTCAGATCGGAAACCCAGCCGAAAACCAGGTTCCAGATCAAGCGAACATTCGGGCAAAACACAAATAAATGTTCCGTGGTCTCAATGCCATTACAGAAATGGCACTGAAGCCGACGGGAAACATGTCGATTGTATAATAAATAGTTAACCGGGATGATATCATGACTGAGTCGCCATGAAACATCCCGAACAGACGGGTCGATACATGTATTCAAGACATTCCTCCACACCATTTTAAAATCAAGTGTGGGGAAAATCCGAATAACCCGAGGTTGCTGACATATTGGTAACATGAGAAGGAAGTAGAATTTTTTGGACGAAGATGGTTGAAACCAATCAAAATTTGGGTAAAGGGCCGAAAATCGCCGAAAGGTGTCCATTAAATTCGAATAAAATGAAGGAACAGCATCCGAATGTGGAAAACTGTTGTCAACAAACTGGGGTTTCACCGACCTTAAGGACAAACCAACCCAGTAACGAGCAAAATAAGTCCATTTCGCCTCGGAACCATTTACAAGTTTCCATATATGCATTAAACGTAATGCATCTAGTTTCGAGGCGAGATGAGCAACCGAAAGTCCCCCTTCGGAGAACCCGGCGTACACAAAATGTCGAGCAATAGGCTCGAAGGCAGAAGTTTTCCATAAGAAGGAAAACATAAGTTTCTGGAACTTCCGTTGTAAATTGTCCGGAAGATCCAGAACACTGCCGACGTAAAGTAATTTACTCAAGGCAACGGCCTTGAGCAAAACACTTTTACCAAAAAGGGACAGACCCCGAGTCCTCCAAGATTCCAGGACCTTGGAAAACTTTTCCAGGATCGGACCCCATGTGTTGGACATTAGATTTTGACCAAAGAAAACCCCGAGGATTTTCGCACCATCCACCCAGGAAATCCCGAATGGATGGTCCGATCGGGTCTTCCATTTGCCGAGGAGCACTCCTTTGGTTTTAAATATGTTTAACTTCGAACCGGAGGCCCCCGCAAAAAGATTGCTCCAATATATTACTCTCCGTATGGAACGCTCAGTACAGCAAATAGCTGTACTGTCGTCCGCATACAGAGATATTTTTACCACTTTGGAGGAGCCAGGCAGCTTGACTCCCTCTATGTCTGGGTCCTTCCGGATCTGAATCGCGAAAGGCTCCAGACACAGAACATATAAAAGGGGAGACAAACTACAACCCTGACGAACACTCCTAGTAACCGGAAATGATTCCGTAACGAAACCATTCACGATTACGGAACTAGAAATACCTGTATATAACAGGCGAACCCATTGAATAAAAGAAGGACCAAAACCATATGCTCGTAAGGCACGAAACATAAAGTCATGGCTCACTCGATCAAAAGCTTTCTCTTGATCGAGTGAAACAAAGGCACAAGGTAAATTTTTTTGCTCAACATAATCCGAAATACAACGCAATAAATGTACATTGTCCAGTATCGAACGACCAGGCACACTGCATGTCTGATCGTCCACAATAATACTGGACAAGACGCATTGCAAACGGTTAGTGAGAACTTTTGATATAATTTTATAGTCCACATTTAATAAGGAAATGGGACGCCAAAATTTCAAATTATCCGACTGGGAGGGATCCTTGCAGATCAGAGAGATGTAACCCAACCTCTGTGAATCCGACAAGGAGCCCTCCCCGAAGGCCAAGTTGCTGACAGAAACAAGAATATCTGCCAACTCCTCAAAGAAATGGAGATAAAATTCCTTCGACAGGCCATCGTTACCCGGTGACCTGTCGGAGTTCATTCCCTTGAGGGCATCATAGATCTCCTGTCTCGTGATGGGGCCCTCACACGCAAGGCGATCAGGCTCATCCAAGACAGGAACATCTTTCAAAAATAAATTAGCAAGGTCATCGTCGATGGGCTCAGAAGATAATAAATTAATATAAAAATTCCGACACTCATCGACGATACTTTCATGCGTCACCGCAGGTCCATCTGGAGTCTGAATCTCCGTTAACAATTTCTTTTTCGAATTGGAATATTCCTTTTGAAAGAAAAATTTTGATGGTTTCTCCTGATTATCTAAAATTTTGGCTTTTGATCTAATTTTTGCTCCATGATAATTCTTTAAATGGATGTCTTTTAATTGTTTCCTAAGTTCTAAAATTTGATCTAAATATTCACCAGGATTTTCCCTATTGGCCCTATGTAATTCCCTATAATGTTGATATAAACGATCAATAATTTCGTTTCGTTTTTTTGCCTGAACTTTCCCAAATTTAACTGCTAAAACCCTAATTTCACTTTTTATTTATCCCACCAATCCAAGGAAATTCCATTTGGACATAAAGTTTTATGATGAGAAATGAGGACCTGCACTGCCTCATGAAATATGACATCCTTTAATAAAAGGGAATTAAACTTCCAGAACCCCGGCCCCACCCCCACGTCACCACCAGACGACTCCAAATTTAGAGTCGCATGGTCGTGGTTGGAAAAGGTGGAAGCCAGGATTCTGGAGGAAATACATTTCGAAATAATTGATGACGAAACATAAAAGCGATCCAAACGACAAGCAACATTGTGCGCATACCATGTGTACTGGCGTTTAGAAGGATATAGGCGGCGAAATACTTCGACTAAATCGAAGTCTTTAGCAAAGGATCTCAAAATTTCCGCCCCAGCGGACCCCGAATTTCGATCCCCACCCAATTTATCCAGCGCTATATCCTCCACGCAATTAAAATCCCCCCCAGTACAATGGGTTTACTGCACACAAGGTACGGTACCAAGAAATCGAAGAAAAGTCTTCGATCCCTGGCATCGTTTGGGGCATAAACACATATAAGGCGTATTGGATTATTATCAATTTCAGCATCTAGAAATAAAAAGCGACCATCATGGTCATATTTGAAATTTTTAAATTTTGCCCCTAATCCTAAAGAAACCAGAATACCCACCCCTCTACTATTATTTTCGCCGAAACTCCAATATGCCTTACAAGGCCAAACTTTACAAAACCTCTCCTCCCATAGTTTGGCCTCAACAATATTTGTAACATAAACTTCTTGTAAAAATAAGATATCGACCTTATTTCTAACGGACCACGACATGAGGAGGTCACGCCTTACCTCATCCCGTAGCCCGTTACAATTTACAGTAGCGATACAATACATTTACAAAAATATAACGCACAAAGGAAATGCCCATAAAGGGGAAAGGCCCCACAAAGGGGGAGCCCCATAAAAGGGGTAAGACCGCAAGGGTTTATATTTTTTGTGTCTGTATGCATGTGTGTGCTAGTGTATTGGGGGTTAATCAAAATTCGTATGTCCGTGGCCATTTCAAAATCGTCATTCACACATCTCACATATATATATCCTACTCACTAGGTAACCTCGTCGGCGGAAGATACCGCAGAAGCGGAGTCTGAAATGTACCCGATGCAAAGCTTGTCCACATCCATGCCTGAGGTCTCACTGGCATCGTCATCGGATAGATCCTTCCGTCCGGTCTTCATCCTCTTCTTCGCGGTCTTGATTTCCCTCGGTGTGGAGGTCTCAGTGAGGGTATCCCCTGAGTCGTCAGATCCAGTGTCCGACAACGGCTCAGTGACACGATCCCTCTTCAGACGAACCGATTCGTCCATCGGTTCCAATATAACCGGGGTGGCGGGAACAATGTGAAGTTCCGCGGTACACACAACTCCGCCCCCCTCCTTGGTAACTACGGGGGCGGAGTCACACAGATCAGCAGCAATGGAGGCGTCCACCTCCTTCCCCTCCACTAAGGGGTTCACCTCCACCGGGGTCTGCTCCTTCCCTTCTACTGGAGAGTCCGCAACATCTTCCTCCTTTTCCTTTGCGGCCACTCCTTCGTTAGGCCTCACATCTTCCACGGTGTGGTTGGGTGTCATCGGACGCGGACCCACACGGGTGATGTTGGCATATGTCGGTCTGTTAATTGAACAGTCATTCGACACATGCCCGAAAGCATAGCACCGCCTGCATCGCGGTGTGGCGCACTGATTGGCCACATGTCCTTTCTGCCTGCACGTCAAGCACGTGGGAGGCGCCCCACGGACTGTAACCAGCGCCTTCGTATTGAAAATACGAAGTTCTAAAGGAATTTTGTCTCTGTCTTGGGGTGCACAGGCCAGCGACACATGTGTTACCCCGGTCTCCACTTTTGGGTGTCCTGGTACACCTGTTTCGTCGACGATGGCTGACGGGGTTCCATAGGGCCGTAGTGCCCTGTCTATGGCCCACTTGCTCACATAGGGCGGGAGACGAAAAATCCGTAATTCCACCATCGATTTGGAGTAAACAGAAAATTTCAAAAGTGTCCCATTCCTCGTTCGCGCCGAGCCGGCACCGAGCAACAGTTCGGCATCCTTGACATGGTAGAAAGTTATCAGCCATTGTCCTGGTCGCTCCCCTGGCGAAATTCGACGAATCCCGGGAACAGGAATGATCTCCGTAATGGGCTTAATCAGCCCTTCCCGAGGAATCCGACCCTTAAAATTGACCACAACAGTTCGGCGGATTACGTGCTCATCGACGGACCGCTGGTAAATAACCTCGTCGGTGAGCACACTATCATCTCCGTCGTCCCCGTATTCCATAATGAGAAACGAAAAACTGCAGCACTGCTGGGAAAAACTCAAAACACAGAAAAATCTCACCAAGTCGAAATCGTCATCCAAATCGTAATCCAAGCCATAGTCCGTTAGAGTTCCAGGTCGTCGTCGAGGGTGGTAAATCCAATAATTCTTCGCACAGATACACACTTTGAATCGCAGCCAAAAGGCCGAGAAGCGATGCCGGTCAGCGCCCCCGGTGCCAAATATCAATCGTCAGTTTTCTACATGCGTGCCGGTCGATCCATGGCCGCCATCATCCTCTATCTATCCCTATTTTGCCCCGTTGGTAAACAATCTCTCATTCCCACCTAACCCACACGTCAGTCCTTCCACCGACATTCTGCTTTCGAAAGAGCCAAAACTTTTCCATTTACTCGCCCCTTTATCCACATCCAAATTTCCACAAATCAAGGCGCGCTCGCTGCACGTGCAATGCATGCGAGTGTTATGTATTCCAGTCAATACATCAGCCCACGCGACACTTACGTGCAGCAGACGTATGGCACATGCCAACGCGCAAGAGTGACCCGCCCCTTGACCGTGCAGGCAGACTGACTAGCTCATCGTAAACTGGAGAAATAAGTTTCAAAGCATTTATCTTTTCACAAACCTGCCTATAGTGGGCGCTGACACCTAGGAAACACGAATATGACATCGCTTTTTCCCCTAGACCGCTCCTTCATCGAACCGAAAATGTTAGTACGTTGAAATAGGTACATAAAATGGTCGCTGTAGTCGACACAAAGGTTTGCTTGGAGAAAGTCGAGGCGGGAAACTGACCGCCCGGAGGTAGCGCTTCTCACAACCTCTTTCTTCCGCTGAAAAAGTGTGAAAAAATAACAAGAGTCGTTGTAGGTGAAGCAAAATTGGTTCTATTCTTGAATTTAACTTAGGAAGTGTGGGCCAATCTCGGAAGTACTGCAATACCGAGCCGACCCGTGGCGAGGATGGAGCAAGCTCCAGGTCTCTCGCCTCCGTCAAAAAATCAGTTTAATATCGAAGTGCCCAAATAGGACACGTATCAGATATTAAGCTGATAAGAACAGATACTACACTTTGATCTTAGCCAAAAGGCCGAGAAGCGATGCCGGTCAGCGCCCCCGGTGCCAAATATCAATCGTCAGTTTTCTACATGCGTGCCGGTCGATCCATGGCCGCCATCATCCTCTATCTATCCCTATTTTGCCCCGTTGGTAAACAATCTCTCATTCCCACCTAACCCACACGTCAGTCCTTCCACCGACATTCTGCTTTCGAAATAGCCAAAACTTTTCCATTTACTCGCCCTTTTATCCACATCCAAATTTCCACAAATCAAGGCGCGCTCGCTGCACGTGCAATGCATGCGAGTGTTATGTATTCCAGTCAATACATCAGCCCACGCGACACTTACGTGCAGCAGACGTATGGCACATGCCAACGCGCAAGAGTGACCCGCCCCTTGACCGTGCAGGCAGACTGACTAGCTCATCGTAAACTGGAGAAATAAGTTTCAAAGCATTTATCTTTTCACAAACCTGCCTATAGTGGGCGCTGACACCTAGGAAACACGAATATGACATCGCTTTTTCCCCTAGACCGCTCCTTCATCGAACCGAAAATGTTAGTACGTTGAAATAGGTACATAAAATGGTCGCTGTAGTCGACACAAAGGTTTGCTTGGAGAAAGTCGAGGCGGGAAACTGACCGCCCGGAGGTAGCGCTTCTCACAAGCTCTTTCTTCCGCTGAAAAAGGGTGAAAAAATAACAAGAGTCGTTGTAGGTGAAGCAAAATTGGTTCTATTCTTGAATTTAACTTAGGAAGTGTGGGCCAATCTCGGAAGTACTGCAATACCGAGCCGACCCGTGGCGAGGATGGAGCAAGCTCCAGGTCTCTCGCCTCCGTCCAAAAATCAGTTTAATATCGAAGTGCCCAAATAGGACACGTATCAGATATTAAGCTGATAAGAACAGATACTACACTTTGATCTTAGCCAAAAGGCCGAGAAGCGATGCCGGTCAGCGCCCCCGGTGCCAAATATCAATCGTCAGTTTTCTACATGCGTGCCGGTCGATCCATGGCCGCCATCATCCTCTATCTATCCCTATTTTGCCCCGTTGGTAAACAATCTCTCATTCCCACCTAACCCACACGTCAGTCCTTCCACCGACATTCTGCTTTCGAAAGAGCCAAAACTTTTCCATTTACTCGCCCTTTTATCCACATCCAAATTTCCCCAAATCAAGGCGCGCTCGCTGCACGTGCAATGCATGCGAGTGTTATGTATTCCAGTCAATACATCAGCCCACGTGACACTTACGTGCAGCAGACGTATGGTACATGCCAACGCGCAAGAGTGACCCGCCCCTTGACCGTGCAGGCAGACTGACTAGCTCATCGTAAACTGGAGAAATAAGTTTCAAAGCATTTATCTTTTCACAAACCTGCCTATAGTGGGCGCTGACACCTAGGAAACACGAATATGACATCGCTTTTTCCCCTAGACCGCTCCTTCATCGAACCGAAAATGTTAGTACGTTGAAATAGGTACATAAAATGGTCGCTGTAGTCGACACAAAGGTTTGCTTGGAGAAAGTCGAGGCGGGAAACTGACCGCCCGGAGGTATCGCTTCTCACAAGCTCTTTCTTCCGCTGAAAAAGTGTGAAAAAATAACAAGAGTCGTTGTAGGTGAAGCAAAATTGGTTCTATTCTTGAATTTAACTTAGGAAGTGTGGGCCAATCTCGGAAGTACTGCAATACCGAGCCGACCCGTGGCGAGGATGGAGCAAGCTCCAGGTCTCTCGCCTCCGTCCAAAAATCAGTTTAATATCGAAGTGCCCAAATAGGACACGTATCAGATATTAAGCTGATAAGAACAGATACTACACTTTGATCTTAGCCAAAAGGCCGAGAAGCGATGCCGGTCAGCGCCCCCGGTGCCAAATATCAATCGTCAGTTTTCTACATGCGTGCCGGTCGATCCATGGCCGCCATCATCCTCTATCTATCCCTATTTTGCCCCGTTGGTAAACAATCTCTCATTCCCACCTAACCCACACGTCAGTCCTTCCACCGACATTCTGCTTTCGAAAGAGCCAAAACTTTTCCATTTACTCGCCCCTTTATCCACATCCAAATTTCCACAAATCAAGGCGCGCTCGCTGCACGTGCAATGCATGCGAGTGTTATGTATTCCAGTCAATACATCAGCCCACGCGACACTTACGTGCAGCAGACGTATGGCACATGCCAACGCGCAAGCGTGACCCGCCCCTTGACCGTGCAGGCAGACTGACTAGCTCATCGTAAACTGGAGAAATAAGTTTCAAAGCATTTATCTTTTCACAAACCTGCCTATAGTGGGCGCTGACACCTGGGAAACACGAATATGACATCGCTTTTCCCCCTAGACCGCGCCTTCATCGAACCGAAAATGTTAGTACGTTGAAATAGGTACATAAAATGGTCGCTGTAGTCGACACAAAGGTTTGCTTGGAGAAAGTCGAGGCGGGAAACTGACCGCCCGGAGGTAGCGCTTCTCACAACCTCTTTCTTCCGCTGAAAAAGTGTGAAAAAATAACAAGAGTCGTTGTAGGTGAAGCAAAATTGGTTCTATTCTTGAATTTAACTTAGGAAGTGTGGGCCAATCTCGGAAGTACTGCAATACCGAGCCGACCCGTGGCGAGGATGGAGCAAGCTCCAGGTCTCTCGCCTCCGTCCAAAAATCAGTTTAATATCGAAGTGCCCAAATAGGACACGTATCAGATATTAAGCTGATAAGAACAGATACGATTTACGATTTTAAATAATGTTTATTCATCGGATGATGATACATAGTTGACAGCAGAAAAAATGGACTAAATCCATGAAAAGGCTTAAGGCTCACAAAGTAAGTTTATAGAATTAAGGTAAAAAGAAATACAGAGTAATAGAAGGCCATAAGTTAAAATTAAAGACTAGAATATATGTATATAAGGCCTTCTATAAATTATATTTATATTTATATTTATTATAGTGTATATGTATATATGTGAATAATTTAACATTTACAAAACCGATATATTTTACACAAACGAAAGCTGTGTAGGAGTCTCGGACAATAACTCCCTGGACATGGCAGCCCGGTCTATCCCCAGCAAGCTGAGTGTCGACCGGACTGCTTGAGACTACCCACACAGCTCTCCATATATATATACAATAAATCAAACCTTTACACAGGTATATACAATTTCTTATTAATGAGCCCACTAATTCACTGAGAAAAAGTGAGCCCATCAGATAAGGAAAAACAATTATCAAATAACAAATACTACATTGTAGTTACATAATAATAACCAAACTCCCGTCCAAAATACAATATCTTGGACAGAAGATGGTTTTAATAATAAAAATTAATATTGGGGCAAGGGAGAGAACCAAGAACGCCAGGCCGGCCCCCGGAGGTCAAGGACACACCGCTAAGGAAAAACCACACCGGGTACGAAAGCCAGACAATGCACTGCATAATGCAGTAACACGGCCTGACCAACGCAACCAGTGAGGACAATAGCAGGTGCACCCAGTGACCCCCAAAAACCGGTCTAGCAAGTCCAGGCCCCTACCTCACCCAGCAACAAACAATAGGCAAAGAAATCTGCCGAACTGTACATATAGATTTTAACCTGGGAAGCCCTATCCCCAGGTTATATCTCCTATGTTAAAGAAAGGCTCAATGTGTGACAAAAATAAAATCAAGCAAGAAAGCGTACATGTACCATGTTATAACATGACTACCCCCCCCCCCTTCCTTTCCCCCGATACATGTACGCTAATAAGGAAATATATACAAAATTAGTCGAACAAAAAGATAACTTTTTCATTGTCGACTTTACAAAAGGTGTTAGTAGAACACCAGAATTTTATAAAATATTCTGAAGAAAATCTACAAAAATCCGCCAGAATCCTAGCTCGGATTCTAGCAAGAAATTTGACAATGATTGTTGCTGGGACAGCAGGCTTGTTTTCAAATTTGGACTCGTTACGTGCCAGCCAAATGCACATACGAGCTTCAAAGATCAAAATTAGGGCTATATCAAAATTAATTTTGGATTTGAAATTAGGAAGAAGGCCGAAACGAATAACCCTGCTGTCTCGGTTAAGCCGAATGCCGGACAGATCCGAAACCCAGCCAAAGACCAGGTTCCAGACCAGACGGACATTCGGACAGAATACAAATAAGTGTTCCGCGGTCTCAATGTCATTACAAAAATAACACTGAAGCCGACGGGTAACACGACGGTTATATAATAAATAATTCACCGGAACGATATCATGGCTAAGTCGCCATGACACGTCCCGGACTGAAGGATCAATAGATTTATTCAAAATATTCCTCCACACCATTTTGAAATCAAGGGTGGGAAAAATACGAATAACACGTGGTTGTTGGCAGATCGGACGAATTAATAAGAGATAGAATTTTTTGGACGAGCATGGTTGATGCCAATCAAAATTTGGATAAAGGGCCGAAAAACGCCGAAAGGTGTCCATTAAATTACTATAAAAAGGAGGAACAATGTCCGAATGTGGAAAACTATTATCTGCCAACTTTGGATCAACAGATCGTAGGGATAGACCGATCCAATAACGGGCAAAGTAAGTCCATCCCGCCTCGGAACCATTAAACAGTTTCCACAGATGCATCAAACGTAATGCATCCAGTTTCGAGGCGAGATGGGCAACAGAGAGACCACCCTCTGTAAAACCCGCGTAAATAAAATGACGAGCAATAGGCTCAAAGGCAGATGTTTTCCATAAAAAGGAAAACATAAGCTTCTGAAACCTCCGGAGTAAGTCCCCCGGAAGGTCCATAACACTGCCTACATAAAGTAATTTACTCAAGGCAACGGCCTTGAGCAAAACACTTTTGCCAAAAAGGGACAGACCCCGAGTCTTCCAAGAGTCTAAGACCTTGATAAATTTTTGAAGAATCGGGTCCCATGTATTTGAAATTAAATTGATACCAATGAAAACCCCGAGAATTTTCGCACCGTCCACCCAGGAAATCCCGAATGGATGGTCCGAACGGGTTTTCCACTTTCCCAGGAACACCCCTTTGGTTTTCAAAATATTTAATTTTGAACCAGAGGCCCTAGAGAAAAGATTAGACCAATAAATTATTCTCTGTATCGAACGCTCAGTACAGCAAATAGCTGTACTGTCGTCCGCATACAGAGATATTTTCGCCTCTTTAGGAGAGCCAGGCAACTTGACTCCCTCTATCTCTGGATCCTTCCGGATCTGAATCGCGAAAGGCTCCAGACACAGAACATATAAAAGGGGAGACAAACTACAACCCTGGCGAACACTTCTAGTGACAGGAAAGGGGTCGGTAACAAAACCGTTAACAATAACAGAGCTGGATATGTTAGTATACAGAAGACGGACCCATTGAATAAATGAGGGACCGAAACCAAAGGCGCGCAGGGCTCGAAACATAAAGTCATGACTGACTCGATCAAAAGCTTTCTCTTGATCGAGTGAAACAAAAGCACAGGACAGATTTTTTTGGTCAACATAATCAGAAACGCAGCGCAAAAGATGCACGTTATCCAGTATCGAACGACCAGGCACACTACATGTCTGATCGTCCACAATGATACCAGACAACACACATTGCATGCGATTAGTAAGAACTTTAGAAATAATTTTATAATCTACATTAAGGAGAGAAATGGGACGCCAGCATTTTAGATTGTCCGACTGAGAGGGATCCTTGCAGATCAGAGAGATGTAACCCAATCTCTGTGACTCCGACAAGGAACCCTCCCCGAAGGCCAAGTTACAGACAGAGACAAGGATATCTCCCAAAAGATCAAAGAAATGAAGGTAAAATTCCTTCGACAGGCCATCGTTACCCGGTGACCTGTCGGAGTTCATCCCCTTAAGGGCATCATGGACTTCCCGTCTCGTGATGGGACCCTCACACACAAGGCGATCAGGCTCATCCAAGACAGGAACATCATTTAAAAATAAATCAGCGAGATCATCATCGATGGGTTCGGAAGACAATAAATTAATATAAAAGTTCCGACACTCATCGACGATGTGATCATGCGCCACTACAGGTCCATTTGGAGTCTGAAGCTCCGTAAGAAGTTTCTTTTTGGAATTGGCATGTTCTTTTTGGAAGAAAAATTTTGAAGGTTTTTCCTGGTTGTCCAAAAGTTTTGCCTTTGATCTGATTTTTGTTCCATGATAATTTTTCAAATGAATATTTTTTAATTGTTTTCGGAGTTCCAAAATTTGGTCTAAATATTCGCCGGGGTTATTTCGGTCTGCTTTTTGCAACTCCCGGTAGTGCTGATAGAGCTTATCTATAATTTCATTTCTCTTTTTTGCATGCATCTTGCCAAATTGAACAGATAAGTCCCTAATTTCAGTTTTTAAATTATCCCACCAAACTAAAGAAATGCCATCCGGACATAAAGTTTTATGATAATTAACCAGAACCTGTACTGATTCATGAAACATGATATCTTTCAATAATGAAGAATTAAACTTCCAGAATCCAGGCCCCACCCCAACACCACCACCAGACGACTCTAAATTTAGAGTGGCATGGTCGTGGTTGGAAAACGTGGAGGCAAGGATCCTGGTAGAAATACATTTTGAAATAATGGAAGCAGAAACATAAAAGCGGTCCAAACGACAAGCGACGTTGTGTGCATACCAAGTGTACTGTCGTTTAGAAGGATATAGGCGGCGGAAGACTTCGACTAAGTCGAAGTCTTTGGCAAAAGATTTCAAAATCTCTGCCCCAGCAGAGCCCAAATTTCGGTCCCCACCCAATTTATCCAGCTCTATATCCTCCACACAGTTAAAATCCCCCCCAAGTACAATGGGTTTATTGCACACAAGGTACGGTACCAAAAAATCGAAGAAATCTCTTCGATCCCTGGCATCGTTTGGAGCGTAAACACACATAAGACGTATTGGTTTACAGTCAATTTCGACATCTAAATACAAAAAGCGACCGTCATGGTCATATCTAAAATTTTGAAATTTTGTCGTTAACCCTAAAGAAACCAAAATACCCACCCCTCTACTCCTATTTGTGCCAAAACTCCAATACGCCTTACAAGGCCAAACTTTATTAAAACCCTCCTCCCATTGTTTGGCCTCAGCAATATTTGTAAGATAAACCTCTTGTAAAAACAAAATATCAACACCATTTCTAACGGTCCACGACATGAGGAGGTCACGCCTTGCCTCATCCCGCAGACCGTTACAATTGACTGTTGCTATACTATACATTAAGTATATATAAAAAACACAGTAGAATTGCCCATAAGGGGGAAGAGCCCCACAAGGGGGAGCCCCATAAAGGGGTGAGACCCGCAAGGGGTTTTATTATATATGTATGTATGCATGTGTGTGCGTATATGTATTTGTCCAAAGGGGTAATCGAGTTCCGTTTGTCCATAGCCATTTCCAGGTTGTCATTCTTAATCACATGAACACAAATACTCACTAAGTCACCCCGTCAGAGGCACATCCCGGAGTAACTTCGGAACGACCAGAGTCCGAAAAACCTGCGACGTCTAGGTCCATGCCTGATGTTTCACTTTCCGTGTCCGACAGAGACTTAGAGTGTGTCTTGGTCTTCTTCACAAGTCTCACGGAACTTTCCGAGGCACTGGAAAAGTCATCATCCTGGTCGGAAACGTCAGCGGCAGGGCGCTCCCGCTTGAGCTTTACAGAAGTGTCCATTGGTGCCATCCCTGGAGCTCCCTCGACAGGGGTGGCAGGCACAATATGTAGGTCCGCCTTCACCACTGCACCGCCCCCCTCCAGGAGGACCACTGGGGCGGAGTCTGTTGGGGGATCAGGCTGAACGACAGCCTCTGTGATGGTAGCGTCACCTTCCTTCCCCTCCACCAGAGAACTGCCGTCCAACACTGATGAAGGGGTCCCAGCTTCGTTGTCCAGAGGAACCACCGGCTGGTCTTCCTGGGAGGTCTGGACCTCAACCTCCTCCACTTCCGGCGCCTTCTCCTCGTCAATGGAATGCCTGGGTGTCATTGGGCGAGGACCAGCCCTCGCAGCATTCGCGTATGTCGGCCGGTTAATTAAACAGTCCACAGCGACGTGGCCGAAAGCCATACACCGGCGGCACCTTGGCGTCTCACAGCGGTTGGCCACGTGGCCCTTACGGCCGCACGTCAGGCAGGTGGGCGGCGCCCCACGAATCGTGACTAGTGCCTTCGTGTTGAAGATCTTCAGTTCCAACGGTATGTTGTCACGATCCTGTGGGGCACACGCCAGGGTCACGTGGGTCACTCCGGTTTCCATCTTGGGATAACCCGGCACTCCCGTCTCATCCACAATGGCCGACGGTAATCCAAAAGGGCGCAGAGCCCTGTCGATGGCCCACTTCGTCACATAAGGGGGCAGCCTGAAGATTCGTAACTCCACCATAGCTTGTGAATACACCTTTACTGTGATGGTGGCCCCACTCCTCGTCTTTAGGCTTCCGGCCGCCAGCAAACGTTCAGCATGTTTTATTTCAAAAAACGTAACCAGCCACATCCCCGGTCTCTCACCCGGAGAGATGCGTCTAATCCCGGTCACTGGCACTATTTCCGAAATTGGCTTGATCAGGCCTTCACGTGGGATCCGCCCTTTAAATGTCACTACAACAGTTCGGCGAAGAGTATTTAAGTCCACCGAGGCATCATAAATCTGCTCGTCCGAGAGGACACTGTCGTCACCATCAAAACCCGACATAACGGAACCAAAACTGCAGCACTGCTGGAAAAACTGGAACAAAAACAGGAACAGAAGAAATCTCACCCAAGCGTAATCCAAAAGTCCGTGTCCATTGCCATAATCCAATTTCGGTCCAGGTCGTCGTCTAGGGGTAATTCCAATGATGATATGCTCAGATACTACACTTTGATCACGAGCCAAAAGGCCGAGAAGCGATGCCGGTCAGCGCCCCCGGTGCCAAATATCAATCGTCAGTTTTCTACATGCGTGCCGGTCGATCCATGGCCGCCATCATCCGCTATCTATCCCTATTTTGCCCCGTTGGTAAACAATCTCTCATTCCCACCTAACCCACACGTCAGTCCTTCCACCGACATTCTGCTTTCGAAAGAGCCAAAACTTTTCCATTTCCTCGCCCTTTTATCCACATCCAAATTTCCACAAATCAAGGCGCGCTCGCTGCACGTGCAATGCATGCGAGTGTTATGTATTCCAGTCAATACATCAGCCCACGCGACACTTACGTGCAGCAGACGTATGGCACATGCCAACGCGCAAGAGTGACCCGCCCCTTGACCGTGCAGGCAGACTGACTAGCTCATCGTAAACTGGAGAAATAAGTTTCAAAGCATTTATCTTTTCACAAACCTGCCTATAGTGGGCGCTGACACCTGGGAAACACGAATATGACATCGCTTTTTCCCCTAGACCGCTCCTTCATCGAACCGAAAATGTTAGTACGTTGAAATAGGTACATAAAATGGTCGCTGTAGTCGACACAAAGGTTTGCTTGGAGAAAGTCGAGGCGGGAAACTGACCGCCCGGAGGTAGCGCTTCTCACAACCTCTTTCTTCCGCTGAAAAAGTGTGAAAAAATAACAAGAGTCGTTGTAGGTGAAGCAAAATTGGTTCTATTCTTGAATTTAACTTAGGAAGTGTGGGCCAAGCTCGGAAGTACTGCAATACCGAGCCGACCCGTGGCGAGGATGGAGCAAGCTCCAGGTCTCTCGCCTCCGTCCAAAAATCAGTTTAATATCGAAGTGCCCAAATAGGACACGTATCAGATATTAAGCTGATAAGAACAGATACTACACTTTGATCTTAGCCAAAAGGCCGTTGTAGGTGAAGCAAAATTGGTTCTATTCTTGACCTTGCAGGCAGACTGACTAGCTCATCGTAAAGTGGAGAAAAAATGTTAACGCAACATAACATCTCTATTATTTAATCGTGTCCCGCGAATGGCATGTTCGCGTGTGTTTGGTTGATAGCTGGTGATGTTGAAACCGATATGTTGTCGAGATACTTCGAAAAATTTTGATACTCTTTTGACACTAAACACACGGTGGTCTCGGCAGACAAAAAAAATGAGGTCCAATCCTGGTGTTTTGTACTGGGCGATGTAATCGAAAAATAAAAAAGAGGCACTCGACAGTATTATTCATGCTTTTTGGTCTTTATGAATAGTTGAGAATCTCCTTTGAATTGTCTGGATTAATCAGGGTGGACCATACAATATTATCGATGTGACGAAAAGAGAACACCGGTGCTGGCCATAATCCATAGCGCTCGTGGGACTTCATGGCTTGATGAGAATGCCTTTTGGCCGGACTGGATCACCGGTTTCACTCCATGGGTTCACGGATAACATCCGCGAAGGAAAGCGCTGTAAGCTTTGCGTGAAATATTCAAATGATGTAATCGTGTATATTAAAGAGTATGTGGTTGATAACAAAACCAAATAAACCAGAGTTCGGTCGAGAAATTTAGAGATACACGACCGCGTCAGACCCAAAAACAATTCTACCGGCTTGCACAACGGTAGGTGCGCTGTAGAGGGTAATGAGATTGACAAATAAAGAACCCAAACATTCAGCTGCATTCATTACCCCTTACGAATAGCTGAATATCTTGTTTGGAATGAGTGGATGTCCAGGTGGATTGTATTGGGTGATCGGATTAAAACTTAAGAACAAAAGTACTCGCAGCTTCGGGTCTTGATGAATTGTTCAAAATCCGCATTAGATTGACTGGATCACCAGTGGCATTCCAAGTTGAGCTCGGTTAACTTTGCGTGAAATATTTAGATGAAATGATCGTGCTCAGTGAATAGCATATCATATGATTTTTTGAAAACAAGTAGCGCGAAAGCCAGAATAGAGTTTCGTTCCTTCTAGAAACTGTGATATCCTTATGTCACTTGAATGATGCGCGATGACCCCAGCAGGCCCAACACTGGTCCTATTCGCTACGACAGCGGTTGAGGGGCTTGGTGTGGGGGCAAAAGGACAAATGAAAATGAGAACAGGCACTCGGCAGAATTCAGCTCCCATTGTGTCTCTACTAACTGTTGAGATCCCATTTGGATTAAATAGATCGCCAGGTACATTCCATTTGAGAATGGGTAACATTCTACAAACCAAAACTTACGTTAAGTATTCAGATGATATAATCGTGCCCAGTGAATATAACGTGGTTCTATGATCTCGGTATCCATGAT